>MU224968.1:7281079-7347598 GCA_018584345.1 Thuja plicata
GAAACCTGAGCAATATGGTAAAGGTTTATCTATTATGCAACATTTTGGCTATAAAGGAGATGGTCCCATAGGTGCGAATCATAAGGGATTGATTGCACCACTTGAAGCTATAGGTCGCAGAACATGCAAATCTACCGGTATAGGCTTCTAGAAACTCACATTCCAACTGGGAATAAATAATTTTGTACCTCAGGAAGATAAGAAACCAACACCTGAAGAAACACCTAAAATTGTAGAACCTGAAGACAGCTCTGATGAGGATACTTTTCCTTATCCTATTCCACCAGACCTGGCAGCATTCTTTGCTAAGCCAGATAACTTTGTACCATGTGTTAGTACAGTAGACATTGACAGTGATTCTGATACCACCACTTCACTTGCTCCATTAACTTATGAAGAGTGGAAAGACATATATACTCTAAACTCTAGTCATCAGGGTAATTTATTCATACCACCACACTTTCAAGAACAGTTTGATTAGGAATTCCAGTCACTTCTCCTTACACAAGAAGCAACTAATGCTACAAACACTACTGAGGTACCTAGGTCAACAGGTGCTCATCTAACCATAGCAGAAGTTCTAGGAAGAACTCATCCCAACTGGGGACAAAGAGTTTATTTTACTCATGTTCTTGATATGACACCTAATGATAAAACAGACTCCCATGAATATGAGTTCGACAGCTTTTCATACGCCACTTCTGATAGAGATACAGATATAGCAAATGCATATGAAAACCTTCTTGAAGTAGGTGAACGGTCTAGTGTAGGGTCACATGAGTTTGACTCCTTAGGTGTTAACATGTCATCTACTACGGTCGTTAGGAATCAAAGGAATTCGACTATACCTTTAGATGAGATTGCTTTGGGTGTCGACTTGCTTGTCCATGCCTTTGATGATTATACCATGAACACACTTGAACCCGTCACTCCTCTTTCACTTTGTCATCCTGAGCTTATAGACTGGAACTCTACCTCCCCATCTAATGAAGTCCTTACATTCCAGAATGATTACGCTCTTGCCTGTTACCTACACGATGTCGAACCTGTAACGTCTCCTACCAGCAAAGCAAGTGTCAACATGACTGAGGCTGACATCAAGTATCTTAGTCACAAAATAAAAATAAGAAAAAATAGACACTTT
The DNA here is from genome assembly GCA_018584345.1 of Thuja plicata. NCBI lineage: Eukaryota > Viridiplantae > Streptophyta > Pinopsida > Cupressales > Cupressaceae > Thuja > Thuja plicata. The sequence goes on from MU224968.1 coordinate 7,282,224, forward strand.
GATGGTGAAAACTATGTTGTGGCAGTATCAAAGCCTAAAATAGTCAAAATAAAAGACGTATCCAAAGGTGAAAACCTCTCTGAGGCGCCTGCGGATGGGATACTTGATGCACTCCCAAGTCATTTTCAGGAAAGATCATCTATTCTTATTGAACCAACTCAACCTATCAACTTGGGTACAGAGGCAGAACCTCAGATTATTCACTTGGCTATGAATCACTATCAGAGGCAGAAAGAGAGGAATTCACTACATTCTTCAAAAACAAAAAGATTAACTTTGCATGGAAATATTCAGATATGCCAGGGTTAGACCCTAATCTAATCATGCACCATTTGTCCATTGCACCAGGTGTTAAGCCCGTCAAGCAGAAGCTTCAAAAAATGCATCCACACGTAGCTCTACTTGTCAAGGCTAAATTAGAGAAATTGCTTAAGGCAGTGTTTATCAAAGTAATTGATTATGTAGAGTGGATCTCTAATATTGTTCCAGTATCAAAACATGATAAATCCATAAGAGTCTGCACAGACTTCAGAGACTTGAATTTGGCATGTCCTAAGGATGATTTTCCATTGCCTAACATTGATATGATCGTAGATATGACAGCTGGGTATGAAATGTATTCACTAATGGATAGTTTCTTTGGTTATAACCAGATAAAAATTGCGCCAGAGGACCAAGAGAAAACAACTTTCACATGTGCCTGGGGCACCTTTTGTTGGAATGTCATGCCCTTTGGATTCAAAAATGTTGGTGCTACATATCAGAGAGCGGTTACCACCATATTTCATGATATGATGCATAAAACAATGGAAGATTATGTGGATGACACTTTAGCCAAGAGCATGCACCGAAAGAAACATCTTGTAGATCTAGGTCCTATACTAGATCGTATGGAACAATTTAGTCTAAGGCTCAATCCTAAGAAATGCGCATTTGGCGTAACATCTGGAAAGTTACTTGGCTATATCATCTCTGCCAAAGGCATTGAAGTGGATCCTGAAAAAGTACAAGCTATTATGGAAATTCCGCCACCAAAAAATATTAGACAAATGAGAGGACTTCAAGGCCAACTGCAGTCTATCCAGTGTTTTATCTCTCAACTAGCGAACAAGTCCCAACCATTTACCAAAACTTTGCATAAGGGTGTGGCTTATCAGTGGAACAAAGAATGTGATGAAGGCTTCACACAAATCAAACAGTATCTTGTGAACCCACCAATCTTGATGCCTCCCATTCATGGGAAGCCACTTATACTTTACATATCTGCTATGGATACATCGTTGGGTATCTTATTGGCTCAAGAAGACCAACACAACAAAGAGAGGGCTATCTATTACATTAGTCAAACTTTGGTCTCCTATGAAATGAAATATTCTTCTATAGAGAAGGCTTGCCTTGCAGTGGTGTTTGCTTCACAAAAATTGCGACACTATATGCTGGCTCATACTACATGTCTAATTGCTAAAATTGATCCTCTGAAATACTTGCTCAGTAAAGCTACCCTCACAGGTAGAATAGCTAAATGGGTCATGCTTCTCAGTGAGTTTGATATTGGATATGTTGAAAGGAAAGCCATTAAGGGCCAAACAATAGTAGATCAGTTGGCGGAAGCACCTCTAGTTGATCAGCAACCATTGCATATTGAATTTCCAGATGAGTCCATATTACTTCTTACACATCGCTCATGGACTATGTTTTTTGATGGTTCATTTACCCAACATGGGTCAGGTGCTGGGATATTGTTCATTACACCTCAACGGTACTCATTACCAAAAGCATACAAAAACTTGTTTCCTTGTACGAACAACATTGTTGAGTATGAAGCCCTCATCAATGGTATGAAGATCGCCCTTGAGTGGCACGTGGATGAACTAAATGTTCTCAAAGATTCCCAGTTGGTCATTAATCAGGTCAACGATATCTATTAGACAAGGGATGAAAAGTTGGTACCTTATAAACGGTTGGTTGATGATCTTAAACAGTATTTTACTCATATCACATTTCAACAGGTTCTGAGGGCAGATAATAAAGCAGCAGATGCCATGGCTACTCTTGCCTCTATGCTGCAAATACCTAAAAATGATTTTAGACATGAATTCCTGGTGGGGACGTTATGCTACCCAGCCTATGACTCCCCTGATTCCTGGATGATTTGTTCTATCATAGGACATGACTCATCCCACTACCATCACATATTCTCCTACCTACATGACCAGATTATTCTGGACACTTACTCCCGAAATGAGAAACGTCACCTAATCCATAGTGCTTCACGATTCTTCATCATCGCTAATGACTTGTATAGACATGGTCTAGATGGTACCCTCCTTAGGTATTTAGAACCCGATGAATCCAAACAAGAATTAGTAGAGGTGCATGAAGGCATCTGTGGGTCACACTCTAATGGCTTGACATTGGCCTATAAACTTATTAGAGCAGGTTACTACTAGCCAGATATGGAAAAGGAATCAACACGATTTGCTAAGTCCTGCAAACAATGTTAATTACGTGGAAACTTGATTCATGCTCCAGCCAAGGAGCTGATTCCATTCATTACTTTCTGGCCATTTCAACAATGGTCCTTTGATTTAGTGGGATAGATCTACCCCTCGTCCTCCAATGGACATAAGTTTATCATTACAGCTATGGAATATTTTACTAAGTGGGTGGAGGCAGTCCCTCTCACTGTTGCCAGTGGCAAAACAACAGCTATGTTTATTCTCAACTACATCATCTGCAGGCATGGTGTACCCTCCACAATTATCACGAATAATGGGGGACAATTTAAAAACAAGGATTTGACAGAGCTATGCTCTAAATTTAAAATTACTCAACATTGGTCTTCCATCTATTATCCTCAAGGTAATGGACAGGCAGAAGCATCCAACAAAACAATCCTTAAGATCCTGCATCGCACAGTGCATAAATCCAGACGAGACTGGCATCTCCATATCAATCCAGCTCTTTGGGCATACCGGACAAGTATAAGAACACCAATAGGGGATACTCCCTATGCATTGGTTTATGGAGCAGATGCTGTGCTACCTATTGAGGTTGAGATTCCTTCTTTGCGAGTCTCTCTAAAAGGCCTCATTACTGATGAAGACACCAGAATATCTCGGCTACAAGAGCTAGAATTACTTGATGAACGTCGCCAAGTGGCATTCGATCACCTGAGAGCATACCAAAAGAGGATGTCCAAAAGCTATAACAAAAAGGTTAGACCAAGGGACTTCCAAGCGGGTGACCTCGTTTTGAGGGAGAACCCTAAGAATCAGCAACATCGAATCTAGAAAGGGAAGTTTGAACCTAATTGGATCGGTCCATATATTGTTACTGCAGTGTTTGGGTCTGGTACCTATCAACTTTCTACTACTGAAGGAGAACAACTCAAAGAGCCCATCAACGCTCTTCATTTGAAGCGGTTCTACAGCTGAGACATCTTCAGTATGCTCTTGTATATACTAAAGTCCTGAAAAATTTCTAAAAATATGAAAAAGTCCTGAAAAAATTATCATCTCGATGAAAACCTAGCGATAGGTGCTTTGATGTATCTCCAAAAAAATCATATATTCCAAAAATACAAAAAAAATTGAAAAATACAAAAAAAGAGAAAAAAAAAGGTGCCATTGATGAAAACCTGGCAAACAGGCGTCATGGTAGCAAAAAAAAGAATTTCTACCAAGAAGGTGAAAACCTGGTAAACAGGCACCTCTTGTTCCACAATGCTATATCTATCGCAGCACACCTTGGCTTTATGCATTTGCTTTCCTGCATTGCTGCTTTCCTGCTTTCCTGCTTACATTTGCTTTCAGTTCCCATCAAGACACCAACTCACATGGATTGAAACTGGTCATACTCTCAGGGAAAACCTCTTGATCTAGGGGGCACTATCCTTTTATCTTTTAAGGATCCTCTTCACATCAGTCACCAGTGGTTCTCACTGCATCTTCCTACTGATGTATATCTTATACTACGATCACTTCATTTGAGCATCTCTCTCGCGTCAGTCACTAGTGGTTCTCACTGCGTCTGCCTACTGTCGCTATTCTATCAAGATTGCTCACATTTATTACAGTTGGAGTTATCCTCAAATGCTCTATCTATCGATACTCAGTCTTGATGATTATATGCTTTAGTTTGTACATATCTTTCGGTCACTTTCGTGATACTCTGGTTCCTTTGCAGACCCTCCTGACTTGTCATTGATTCAACACCATACGCTTGGGGGCAATCACATCTGGTTTGTCCTCACAACATACGTCAAGTTAGTCATTGTTACTTGGGGGCACGGGCCCCCCATTTCATCATATCTTTGGTTTACACTTGAGTAGTAATCTTGTCACTTCTCAAGGACAACTCGCTACTGACACAAACTAGTGTTTTTCAACACCCCCATAAACAATATTTTTTAACACTATCTTTGGACACATCTATGTTTTTTAACACACATCGGATACCTTAAACATAAATATCTACTGATAACAATCAAACACAATTCACTCACAAGCACAACGGTGTTTTTCAACACCTCATACACATCCACATTCACAAAACTTTGAAACTGGCTGAGCTATGCTTGAATATTTCTTTGTATGTTGTCTATTCTTATGGATTTCATTAACGTTTTCTTTTTCTACTGCTTGTTGGTTTAGTCCCGATGATCTGGCAACGTCAAATAAATAGGGTGTATGTGATAAGAGCTCCCCCACTAAGGCAGAACATCCTCACATCCCTCGATCTTGTTTATTTGTACGCCATGGTGAGGTCAGTACTCTCTCCTTGCTTGTTATTGCTCTGTTTGTCATTGTTTTGTTTGCTATTGATCTGTTTGTTTACACATGATCACACTCATGGTTATCTTGGCTTTGAATGCCTTGATACTGGTGTACTCTTGCAACATTAACTGGAAACAGTATTCAGGTCATCTTGGCTTTGGTGCCCTAGTGCTTACGTTTGTTTCCTACATTTTATCCGATGATAAGTCATATTCATATCCTTATGGTTGCATTGTGGTGCTAGTAAGGGTTGTATCAAATTTGATGTTCCAAAAAAATGCTCAATGATGATGATTATACAATGGGTCTCACAACCATGTCCTAGAATTACACCTTCATATTGCATCTAGCATAGGATTGCATTTTCATTCTAGACTTGCATTGTGGCAGTAATTCGGTGTTCTCTTCATTGCATTCTCCTGGGTTCATACATAGGGGAGTTCTTCTTTAGAGTCTTGGTTTCATCATGACTGACCAAGTGTTTGATCCTCGCTCTCTATCTTCAGCTATATGCTCAATCCATTTTCATGATCGAAATCGAAATCTGACACTTCTATATAGCTCAAAATCGCCTTTTAAATTTTTTGGGACCGATGTAATCGGACACTTGTGCAGTCGACTTTCTGATGTCGCTTTCTTGTCAGAATCTTACCATATCATCATTTTCTGAAATCTTTGACTTTTTTCTTCAAAAGTCAACCTTGGTCAACTCTAGTCAACCTTGGTCAACCAGACCTCGCAATCACTCGCAATTGATTCTAAATCTTTTGAATTCTTCCGTAATCTATTCCGAGTTCTTCTTGATCTCCGACTCAACATCTATCTGCGATTTTTTGCTCTCCATCATCAATATGACATGTCATCTTTCCATTTCGCTCCCGAGGGGGCAGGATGATTACATCATTAAATCTATTTTAATCAATCTAATCTGATTTTCAAAAGTTCTCATCACTTGGGGAATGTTCATTTTTTCGTACCTCACAGTCAAAACTGGATACTCCACAATCAATAATGGCATCTTTCTTCCTTATATCTTGTCATCTTTTTAAGTATCTGAGCAATGTAACTCAGATTCTTGAGGATCAAGCTCTGTTCTGGAGATGGTTCTTGAAAACTATCTTTTTTGGACAGGTATCGGGGCAATCTAACCCTAACTCCTGATAATCAAGCTCCATTCTGGAGATGGTTCTTGAAAACTATCTTTTTGGGACAGGTATCGGGGTAATCTAACCCTGACTCCTGATAATCAAGCTCTGTTTTGGAGATAGTCCTAAAATCTCTATCTATCTTTTGAGATAGGTATCAGGGCAATCTAACCCTGACTCCTAAAGGTTAAGCCTCGTTCTGGGGATAACCTTGTGAAAGATGTCAATCTGACCAGTGTCTGGGCAATCTAACCTAGATATTGGGGGACTAAGCTTCATTTTGGAGATAGCCTTAAAACACTATTTTACTATCTTTTGAGACAGGTATCGGGGCAATCTAACCCTGACTCCTAAAGGTTGAGCCTCATTCTGGGGATAGTCTTGTGAAAGATATCTATTTGACCGACGTCTTGGCAACCTAACCTAGACTTCAGAGAGCCAAGCTCTGTACTGGAGATGACTCTGAAATCTTTGCACTATCAATGTTCAGATCTATTCTTCTGTGCTTCAAGCATCAGACTATTCTTTGAATCAATGTGCTGCTCGCGCATCAATTCAAAGAGGGGCAAAATGTAACACCCCAAAATTGGCATCTTGCAACCCTAACCAATTTTGTTGCATTTGTCACTCTTCTAGATCATCAAAGTCCTATTGTACTAGACAATTCTGAGTTTTTGACTGACTCTACTCGACCTGAGTGTCAAATGTAGAAAATCCTAAATCTGCATTAATCATACATCATATTTAATTCTTAAATATCTATTGGCTAAATAAATCCTATGATTGAATTAATTTAATTATAAAGTCCTAGCACTTTAATTAAATTAAATTCACCCTCTTTAGCTGAGACACATAAAAAAGGGATTAAATAATATTTAATTATTAAATAAATATCCTCATTTCAATAATTGAATTTAATTATTCAGATAATTGAGAAAAACCTATTTATGAGGTCATATTTATTTAATTAATTGAATATTCTCTCAAAAATCTTATCTCTGTTCAGAAATGGAAACTTTGAATTGATTGTGCTTTAAAGAGAAAGAAAAAAATTTAATTAAAATAAAACAGAATTAAATCAAAGAAAGAAAACAGTTAAAGCAGGAAGAAAACAATTTATTGAATTCTTTTCAATAAAGCTTTCTAACTTTAACTGGCTTTTCTATCTATTTTATTTCAAAGAGAAAAGTTTCTATTCTGATCATCTCTGAGTCTATAAAAGAACTCTCATTCTTCATTCAAACCCCCACTTACTTATATGCATTGTTAGAATACTGAATTATTGTCATGTCTCATATAGAATAATATCATTTTGCAATAGAATAGCTTCAATTTCTAGAATAATTACATTTATCATAATGTCCTAGATTATCTTACATTTTTTCAATTCTTAGTATAATCTTGCATTGCATTGCATTCATCATGATAAATCCTTCATTCCTAGATTGGTCCATGGTTGTGAGACTCTCGTTCTGAGAGCAATTTCAAAAACCCCGTCTGGATAGAAGGCAATAGGTCGAATCATGCAGGCAGACAAGATGAATAATCTCATATTTAGTCTTATGTGTACCTGGTGAAGAAGGACTATGTTGAAGTGTATGGTGAATTAACAAGGCCAAATTTACCACATACACATCCTTGCTTTTTACATATCCATGTGACAAGTTTTTCACCCATAAAGAATGCTCCTCCTGTTGTGCTCTTTCTGTCATCTATGTTTCCAGCCCAATCAACATCTGTATAGACTTGAAGCACAAATTTTCCTTCTCTTTTATACCACAGACATGTTGTCCTCAATTTTGTCTTCACAAAATTGGGGCAACCCTACGTAAAATTTTGTGGGTTAATTTATTTAAGGTGTTTTCTTAGTTACTTTTTCTTAGTCTTGTGATTGGTTTTTGGTTTGGTTTTGCCTTAGGTTTGTGGCCTTCATAAATCCGCTTGTTTCAAGCTATCTTAGGCATCATTTGGATTGGTGTAGCTCAAGTTATAGGCTTTTCAAGATCCAGCTAGTGGGGTTTTTCTGCTTGATTGCATGTTTTGGTTAAAAATCCTTTGAAAATGGGCTTTTTGTTGCTTATTGCAGGAGGTAAGGACATCATTTATATGAAAAGTGGATTTGCAATCTCACTTTAAAAATTCTCATCATTCTGAGAAGTTTTACTTATAGTTTTTAATGGTTTAATATGTAATGGTGGACTTTTTAAGTCCTTCTGAATATTATATTATTATTATTATAAGTTACATATAAAAATTATGTTTTAAATGCAATTAAGTGGGGTTTTATTTGATATTGCATATCATCACAATGCAAATCATATTTTAAAAGTCCACTATTGATACGAGTCCAAGTCATAAAGGGTGGGCTTTTTAAAGACAGTTGCATATGTCAAGTTTTAAACATGTGTAACTTTAATGAAAAAATCCATTATTATATTAATGGTGTGTTTTTTTAAAAACAATTACATATTTTTGGTCTTCTAAAACCCCAAGGTGGAGAATTTAATCTCAAGCGCATATTATAATTACATGTTATCTCAAACATGTATTTGAGTTTAGAAAACCCGTTATGACTCCATGGTGGCGAATTTTAGCCCAAGTGCATATTCAAATACATATGTGTTTCATTATGAAAATCTCATTTTTAAGTCTTTATCCATAAGTGGTGAATCTTAAGATAATTGCATATATGTTAAAGCCTCTTAAACAAATACATCTTATTCCTCAAAGGTTGCAGATACATATGCAACGGGTTCTTAAAAGTCCGTCCAAGTGTATAGAGGCATAAGAGAATTGCTTTCAAGGGATTTTGTGGATGAAAACTGCATTTTAAAAACCCTTCATATTATTTATATGCTGTGAATTATATATGCAATGATCTTTTTAAAAGCCGTCCATTATGAACAACAAATTTTAAAACGTGTCTAGGGCATCATAGCCGCGAGGAAGGAAGATATTTCTTGCATTTATATATGCATTCTGAGTTTTAAAACACGTCTAGGGCATCATAGCCATGAGGAAGGAAGATCTTTCTTGCATTTTGACTCAAGAAAATTGTTATCTAAGGTATGGCATTAAATTTGGAACTTATAGGCGATGTTTTTATGAGTCATTGCATTCATTAAATGCATGTTTTCATAAACACAAAAGCATTCTCAGTTAATGACGTCATTCTTCTCTCATTTCACATATGGATTTCGAGTTGTTGTTAGGGTGTTATTTCATTTTTGAAACATTCAAATTAGTTGCTATTTTTATGCATTTTTTGGTGCATGGAGGACATTTGTTGAAGGTTTTATTTTGAGCTGTCCAAATGCATTAAAACAGTAAGTAAAACTAATGGGACTCTTTGCCTATTTAGTGGTAAATTGGAGGCTTCCTTTTGAATTTGAAATCCACTGGATTCAAGAGCCACATTGAGATATTTGTCTCCAAGGAATCTTCATCATCAAAGAGAGGTAATTTTCTGTTGTTTCAAATTTATGGCTTTGTTTTATTTTGTCTTCTTTTAATCTTCTTTCTCTTACATTCTTCTAAGTTGCATATGCAAATATGACGTTTATCTTGCATATGCAGTCGGGTTTTAAACCCCGTTCTTGATGGTAAAGTTTTCCAAAAAAAACTAAGTCTTTTCCAATATGCATTATAGATTAGAAAACCCGCCTCCTTCAGAATGCTCATGCTTACATATTAGAAGAGAGTAACTTGTAAAGAGGCATAAAAATATTATTTATAAGTAAAAAGAAGTCCCAGCAGTAAACACAGAACAACAATGAAAAATGGACAATATATGAGGTTACTGATGTTGCATGAAGTGATATTATGTGTTAAAAGTAGTAGCAATGGAAGCATATACAAGAAGTTTGTGTAATTTGCCTTAGCATCAAAAGGTCAACATTGACATAGAGAGAAGATAGTCATGTTATGAGTATGATATCAAAGTTCTGATAAAGCTGCTGCAGTAGAATACTGAATACACAAAATGAGGGACAACAAAGTATGAGGTATTCAATGACATGCAAGTAGAGGGAAATGGTCTTCAAGACATTTTGCAAGAATTTTCACCTAATCATTGATGAAAACGTCATTTGCAGTCATATTGTTCCAAATCCAGTTATGGTTGAAACTTGCAAGTATAATGTTCTTCCCTTGAATTTGAAATCAGGTCCTATACAACATGTTACAAGTTGCAAATGCAACTAATATTTTTCCCCTTACTGGTAGTGCGGTTTTAAGATCCAAAATTTAGCTTGATATAGTCAACTCAGGTTTTGGTGAAACATCATTGTAAATTTCTACCACAACACATGCAATACCAAATGTTCTTCCCAACTTGCAATGCACTTCCCAAGTTCCAGAATTAACTTGTGATCCCATTTTTGGGCATCTCTTTATTTTTTCCCTTGACAATTTTGTTTGGATGCATGACCTACTCAATCAACAAATCAAGGCATGGCCTTATGTTGCAAATAGACTCCATGGAGAATGATACGAAGCAAGAACAACTACCATATGATGGAGTCATACAAAGAAAGGGGCGAGTGATGAAATGATTGTGGGCATATAATGCTTTCAAGACTAAAATAGAGAGACACAAAGATGTTTTTCCCAACAATCACCACTATGATGCAAAGCAATCAAAGATGCAACTTCATATTTCGGTTCCAGATGCTTTCACCAAACCTGAACACATCACTCATTAGGCATCTTGTAGCAGCATAAAGATCGACAAAGGATGATGCAAATAGATGTTGTGTCTTGTCAAACACTTAGATGATTTCATTATGCAATTTGTAAAAGTGTAGAATCTTTGACAGATTACACGATAATATGTAAAGGAGTCTCATGTTGCAAGAACATTAGGTTCTGCAACATTGAATAAGTCAAAGTTAGTTAGTTATAGATAAGGGTTGAATAAATAAAAGTGGTTAAGGGTTTCCTCTTTCTTCTCCACTTTTCTCTCTCCTCTTTTCCTATATAAGGGAGGGAGCTCATTGTAAATAGTCATATTTTGTTATGTGCAAGAAAACTATAGACAATTCTCTTGTATTCTGAAAACTTTGAGTTTCATTGTGCAAAGTTGAGCATTTGAATAAAGGAACAAGAATTGGAAAACTTTGTGTTGTTGATTTTGAAAATTAACGAGTGTGTTCTTATGTTGCATTGGCTAATCCTTTGTCAAATTAATAGTTATCTTGCATATATCATTTGAGCGTTTTAATTTGAATTGTCTGAAGACTTTGAGCTTTAGGGGATAAGGGTTACTATAGAAGGTAGTGGTTGTAATATTCCAAGGACTGAAGACTTTGGGCTTCAGTATTGGGAATTAGATAGACAGAGTACTTATTTAAAGAGGGGAAAAGAGACTTTGAGCTATTGTATCATTTCATCTTTAGATAAATTCACTGTTGTCTCAGTTGATTGTTCTTAAGTCAATCTCTGAGCCATCAGTATTACTGTTGCAAGGGGAATTGTATGTGTTACAGTTCAGTTCTACTTGAGGCCACCTGCGGTAAGAAGGGATCCTCCCCTATTGCTGAGAGGAGAGAGTAATCTCACACACTGCTACCTAAAATACACATTTTTCAAGTTGTAATCTTAGTGACTTGCAAAATATTTAGCCAATGGTTTTTGGCAACTCTGTTGGGGATCTAAAGGCATTCTTATCACAAGGTTGATAAGAAGTTTGATTGAGAAGACTTTGAGCTTCTACTTGATCTTCTTGTCCCGGAGAAGCGATGGAGGACTTTGCACCTTCATGGACACTTTGCTTCTTTAACATTTTGTTGCTATTTTTATAAGTCTTTTATCTACCTTCACTTTGCAATCTTTTTCTGAAAAAAGAGAAAATGATTAATCATTTGTTCTACAGGAGAGAACTAAATGACGCTCCATCCAAATTTTATTTTGTTGATCTAATTGTTCTACTAGGGACACGATACGCATTAGGAAGCCTCATGCTTTTGTTAAAGCATGCTTGTGTCATTTTCATTGTAATTATTCCATAATTTTTCTAAGCTTTTTACCAAGGACATGTAAATGGCCCAAGGTCCTTGGGGAAATACTTTTGGTCCACTGAATTTGGCTCTACCTCTACATGCTCTTCTTGATGGCTCACGAAAGAATTTTCCAAAGTTCTTTGGTAATGGACAACTACATCCTAATGAACATATTATTTCTTTTTACATTGCGTGCGGTGTTCTTGGTGTTGAACACAAGGACGTGTCTATAAGGTTGATCGTGGAAAATTTCCAAGGTATAGTTGTTGATTGGTTTTATCATCTTGCACCACAGACTATCACAAACTGGGATACTCTCATAGATAAGTTTGAAGAAAGGTTTAAGCCGCCTAAAGATTCTCATGCCCTGTTGGCCCAACTCACCCAGCTGAAGAAGGCATCTCACATACCTATGAGTGAATTTGTGGCTCATTTCAACAAATTGATACGAAGGATTCCAGCTATTTCTTGGCCTATAGCTGCAAATTTGAAGTGTTTCTTTGTCAATGCTTAGATTCCTAAAGTCAATTTTCTATCGAGAAGAGAAACTCCCGCTACTCTTGTAGTTGCACAAACATTAGCCATTGGAATTGAAGATGATCTTATTCTTGCTGGGCAGTTAAGATTTCAAGCAAGTGGGTTTGACAAAAGTTATCTTACTTCCGATTCAATTTCTTCTATCACAAGGATGGATCCTACGGTGCAGAGGTTAGAAAATGAGTTGCTTGCTCTCAAAAATCAAATAGCTCAGGTATTCTTTTTTCCTTATGAAGATGTACAAAGAAATCCTCTTCTAAATTTTTTTCATAGTTCTGTTGTTGAGAATCAACAAAAGCTGGTTTCATCACGAAAGAAGCTTGCTATTAAGGCACCGTCAGTGAAGGAAACAATAAAGCATCCTGAATCTGAGGATAGTGATCTTGCTACACTCTTCCAAGAAAAGGAAGAAGACATAGCTGGTGACTCTTATTTCTGGTTCACGCAGTCTCAGAAAGCTATTGATAAAAATTAGAAAGATGCAACTCATTCTTCTGATGCGCAAGTGAACAAAGACAATCATGTCATTAGACATGAAAATATTGATATACAAGTGAGTCCTAATCAAGTTGAAAATAATGCATCTTTGTATCAAGGGCATGGACATAAACACAGTTTTCCTAAACGTCTTACCCCTGAACTTGATGAGGATTTTATCATGAACATCATAGGGGAATTCTGTTCAAATATTGAGGACAATTCTTTTATGTCAGAAATTTTTAATCAGTATGATGAAGGGACAAGCAATGAGATAACCCATTATGATCAGCCTGACGTGATGGTGGTTGACGAACCAGTTACTCAAGTTGTAGCTCAAGTTGCAACCAAAAATAAGAATTTAGAATTTGTTTGATCAAGGGGATGTCCCATAAGACATCTCGCTTGGTTGGAGGCTAACGAAAAATCATATGTTCCTCTTGTACCGGAGCATGAAGATACAATTGAAGAAGAGACTAAAGAAGCATGTGTAGTTCAACAAGAGCATACTATATCTATGGACTCATCTAGGAGTAGAAGTACATATGATTCATCTCAAGAAGGTGCATTTGTTTATTTCTTCCAAGAGGTGTTGCATCAAGCATTGGCATCATTTCTCCAGTTGTTCATGTTTCATGGTTACAAAGTTGCATGTGAACATGCAAAGTACTGCAAGCTGCTGAAAAAAGGTAGCTATTTTTTTGATCCAATAAATGGTTTCCACTAAAAATTTACATTGTCATCTAGTTTTAATTAGGTAGGTTTTGTTTGTTTTCAATAAGTGCGCTTGCACAATTTTGTGTTTTGTTTTTAACTAGGTTTGCTTCACGTCGGTCGCGTCATCCTTCTTGTTTTATGTTTTTTATGCTTGACTCTGTAGCCCAATGTATACTAAGGCACTTGGAGATTCTGGATTGTACATTCCTCATTGTTTCTAAGAACAAACAAGCTACGATCCCCAGTCAAAGCCAGTTGTTGTCCTCAATTTTGTCTTTACAAAAATGGGGCAACCCTACGGAACATTTTGTGGGTTAATTTCTCTAAGGCATTTTCTTAGTCTTATGACTAGATTTTGGTTTGGTTTTTGCCTTAGGTTTGTGTCCTTCATAAATGTGCTCATTTCGAGCTATCTTAGGCATCGTTTGGATTGGTCTAGCTCAAGTTATAGGCTTTTCAAGATCCTGCCAATGGGGTTTTTCTGCCTGATTGCACGTCTTGGTTAAAAATATTTCGAAAGTGGGATTTTTGTTGCTTATTGCACAAGGTATGGACATCATTTATATGAAAAGTGGATTTTCAATCTCACTTTAAAATTTATCATCATTCTGAGAAGTTTTACTTATAGTTTTTAATGGTTTAATATGTAATGGTGGACTTTTTAAGTCCTGCATATTATATTATTATTATTATAAGTTACATATAAAAAATATGTTTTAAATGCATTTAAGTGGGGTTTTATTTGATATTGCATATCATCACAATGCAAATCATATTTTAAAAGTCCACTATTGATACAGTTTAAGTCCAAGTCATAAAGGGTGGGCTTTTTAAAGACAGTTGCATATGTCGAGTTTTAAACATGTGTAACTTTATTGAAAAACTCCATTATTATATTAATGGTGTATTATTTTAAAAAACAATTACATGTTTTTGGTCTTCTAAAACCCCAAGGTGGAGAATTTAATCTCAAGCGCATATTATAATTACATGTTATCTCAAACATGTATTTGAGTTTAGAAAACCCGCTATGACTCCATGGTGGCGAATTTTAGCCCAAGTGCATATTCAAATACTTATGTGTTTCATTCCAAAAATCCGATTTTTAAGTCTTTATGCATAAGTGGTGAATCTTACGACAATTGCATATATGTTAAAGCCTCTTAAAAAAATATGTCTTATTCCTCAAAGGTTGCGGATACATATGCAACGGGTTCTTAAAAGTCCGTGCAAGTGTATAGAGACGTAAGAGAATTGCCTTCAAGGGATTTCGTGGATGAAAATTATGTTTTAAAAACCTATCATATTCTTTATATTCTGTGAAATACATATGTAATGGTCTTCTTAAAAGCCGTCCATTATGAACAACAAATTTTAAAACGCCTTCACTTCATATGTGAATTTTGAATTTTAAAACATGTCTAGGGCATCATAGTCGTGAGGAAGGAAGGTATTTCTTGCATTTCGAATCAATAAAATCATTATCTAAGGTATGGGGTTAAATCTGCAACTTATAGGTGACATTTTTATGAGTCATTGCATTCATTAAATGCATGTTTTCATAACACATGCATTCTCAGTTAATGACATCATTCTTCTCTCATTTCACATATGGATTTCGAGTTGCAGTTAGGGAGTTATTTCATTTTTGAAACATTAAAATTAGTTTCTATTTTTATGCATTTTTTGGTGCATGGGGGACATTTGTTAAAGGTTTTATTTTGAGTTGTCCAAATGCATTAAAACAGTAAGTAAAACTAATGGGACTCTTTGCATATTTAGTGGTAAATTGGAGGCTTCCTTTTGAATTCAAAATCCACTGGATTCAAGAGCCACATTGAGAGATTTGTCTCCAAGGCATCTTCATCATCAAAGAGAGGTAATTTTCTTTTGTTTCAGATTTATGGATTTGTTTTAGTTTGTCTTCTTTTCATCTTCTTTCTCTTACATTCTTCTAAGTTGCATATGCAAAGATGACGTTTATCTTGCATATGCAGTCAGGTTTAAAACCCCGATCTTGATGGTAAAGTTTTCAAAAAAAAACTAAGTCTTTCCCATTATGTATTATGGATTAGGAAACCCACATCCTTCATAATGCTCATGCTTAGATATCAGAAGAGAGTAACTTTTAAAGAGGCATAAAAATCTCATTTATAAGTAAAAAGAATTCCCAATAGTAAGTACAAAACAACAATGAAAAATGGATAATACATGAGGTCAGTGATGTTGCATCAAGTGATATTATGTGTTAAAAGTAGTAGCAATGGAAGTATATACAAGAAGTTTGTGTAATTTTCCTCAGCATCAAAAGGTCAACATTGACATAGAGAGAAGACAATCATGCTATGAGTATGATATCAAAGTTCTGATAAATTTGCAGTAAGAAAATACTGAATACACAAAATGAGGGACAACAAAGTATGAGCTATTCAATGACACGAAAGTAGAGGGAAATGGTCTTTAAGACTTTTTACCTAATCATTCATGAAAACATAATTTGCAGTCATATTGTTCCAAATCTAGTTATGGTTGCAACTTGCAAGTATAATGTTCTTCCCTTCAATTTGAAATCAGGTCCTATACAACATGTTACAAGTTGCAAATTCAACTAATGTTTATCTCCTTACTGGTAGCTGTGGTTTTAAGATCCAAAATTTAGCTTGATATAGTCAACTCAGGTTTTGGTGAAACATCATTGTAAATTTATACCACAACACATGCAATACCTAACGTTCTTCCCAACTTTCAATGCACTTCCCAAGTTTCAGAATTAACTTGTGATCCCATTTTTGGGCATCTCTTTATTTTTTCACTTGACAATTTTTTTTGGATGCACGACCTACTCAATCAACAAATCAAGGCATGAGCCTTATTTTGCAAGCAGACTCCATGGAGAATGACACGGAGCAAGAACAACTACCATATGATGGAGTCATACAAAGAAAGGGGCAAGCGATGAAATAATTGTGGGCATAGAATGCTTTCAAGACTGAAACGGAGAGACACAAAGATGATTTTCCTAGCAATCACCACTATGATACAAAGAAATCAAAGATGCAGCTTCATATTCCAGTTCCAGATGCTTTCATTAAACCTGAACACATCACTCATCAGGCATCTTTTAGTAGCATAAAGATCGACAGAGGATGATGCAAATAGATTTCGTGTCTTTTCAGACACTTAGATGCTTTCATTATGCATTTTTTAAAAGTGTAGAATCTTTGGCAGATTACATGATTATATGTAAAGTAGTCTCATGTAATCATGCTGCAAGAACATTAGGCTCTGTAACATTGAATAAGTCAAAGTTAGTTAGTTATAGATAAGGGTTGAATAAATCAAAGTGGTTAAGGGTTTCCTCTTTCTTCTCCACTTTTCTCTCTCCTCTTTTCCTATATAAGGGAGGGAGCTCATTGTAAATAGCCATCTTTTATTGTGTGCAAGAAAACTATAGGCATTTCTCTTGTATTCTGAAAACTTTGAGTTTCATTGTGCAAAGTTGAGCATTTGAATAAAGGAACAAGAATTGGCAAACTTTGTGTTGCTGATTTTGATAATTAATGAGTGTGTTCTTATGTCACATTGGTTAATCCTTTCTCAAATTAATAGTTATCTTGCATATATCATTTGAGCATTTTAATTCGAATTGTCTGAAGACTTTGAGCTTCAGGGGATAAGGGTTACTCTAGAAGGTAGTGGCTGCAATTTTCCTAGGGCTGAAGACTTTGGGCTTCAGTATTGGGAATTAGATAGATAGAGTACTTATCTGAAGAGAGGACAAGAGACTTTGAGCTCTTGTATCATTTTATCTTTAGATAAATTCACTGTTGTCTCAGTTGATTGTTCTTAAGTCAATCTCTGAGCCACCAATATTACTGTTGCAAGGGGAATTGTATGTGTTACAGTTTAGTTCTACTTGAAGCCACCTGTGGTAAGAAGGGAGTCTCTCTTATTACTGAGAGGAGAGAGTAATCTCACACACTGCTGCCTAAAATACACATTTTTTAAGTTGTAGTCTTAGTGACTTGCAAATTATTTAGCCAACAAGACCATAGTCTTTGGTATTCTTTAGATATCTCAAAATTCTTTTGACAACAGTCATGTGTGATTCCTTGGGATTAGAAGATAATCTTGCAACTATTCCAAATGCATGTGCTATATCTAGTCTAGTATGTACAACATAAATGAGTTTTCCAATCATAGATCTATATAGGGTCTGATTTACCTCTATTAACTTATCGTCCTTTGTCATCTTGCATTCGGTTGCCATCGATGTTCCAATTGGCTTAGAGTCCTCCATCTTGAATATCTTGAGAACTTCCTTAATGTATTTGGATTGTGTGATGTGGATGCCTGCATCCTGTTGAAGAATTTGTAAACCAATAAAAAATTTGATCTCCCCAAACATTGACATCTCAAACTCTTTGCTCATTTCATCAACAAATGATTTGCATAACATATCATTGCCTCCAAATATTATATCATCAACGAATATTTCAGCAATCATAATGTTATCATCAGTATCTTCTTTTAAATATAGATTACTGTTATCACTTGTTCTTACAAATCCAATACTTATGAGATAAGAGTGAAGTATTTCATACCATTCTCTCGGTGCTTGTTTCAATCCATACAAGGATTTGTGTAGTCTACAAACCGTGTTTTTCTTGTCAGGATTAACAAACCCTTTTGGTTATTCAATGTATCTCTTCTTCTAGTATTTCATTTATGAATGCAGATTTGACATCCATTTGGTATACCTTTAATCCTTTGTAGGTATAATAAGCAAGTAGAATTCTTACTTCTTCTAGCCTAGAAATGGGTGCAAAGGTTTCTCCATAGTCAATACCTTCCTCTTGTGCATACCCTTTGCATACTAGTCTTTCTTTGTTCCTTGTGACTTATCCATTCTCATTCAATTTGTTTCTGAATATCCATTTGGTACCAATGACATTCTTGTCATTCAGTCTAGGTACTAATTGTAAACGTCCAAATTCATCCTTATATTAATTTAATTAATATTCCTATAACATTATAGTTAATTTTAATTAATTATATTTGCTATATTCTCCTATTATTTAATTAAATATGATTCACTTTCCTTAGTATTTGAATTTAATTTAAATACTACCCCCTTCTAATGTATTAAATCTTATTTAATACATTATCCCTCATTGATTCCCTTTAAATAAATTTTTAATTTATTTATTCCTTCACATGACTTAAATTCTACTAAACCAAATTAATCTAAATTTTAAATTTAGATTAAGCTAATTTGAACCTAGATCCTACCCTACCTCCCATCACTCTCATCAAATAGACCTATCTATTAATTAACTAAGGTTAATTAAGCTAATTTCTTGATTTCTACACCAATTAGTTCTAATTATTTGCTCACATGTGTGAGCAAATTTCTAAAAATTGACTTTTCCAAATAATCCTTATTTGGTGCCAACAAGGTTTCTTACACCTATGATGACACCTTCTTACACTTTCCAAAAGTGTTTCATTGGTCCAAAACTCTTACACCTCTTACAAGATCCTTCACATGTGTACTTTAAGTACACTTTGACCCATCACATCCAAAGCTGCTCACACATGTGTGAGCAAAGTGGGCCTCTTGCATGGCGCTTGTGTCCCTCATGTGGCACCTATGTGGATGTCACATGAGCTCCACCTCATCCAAGCCCTCTCTCTCTCCTCCAAAAACTCTATAAATAGAGGCCTTTTTCAAGAGCAAATCATCTCTCATTTATGCATTGTTATCATGCTAGTTTAGTGCTAGAATTCTAGAGTGTTTTTCATGTTCATGCTTTAGATAATTTAGAAATTACATCTTAGGTAATCATGGTGAATGAATCTTAGCTTATTTGTTCTTGCATTTTCATCCTAGTATAGTTCTTGTATTTTCATCTTTCTTGATGGAGGCTTGAGACAAGTTCCTCATACTTGTTCTTGAGCTCTTCATCCATCATTCGATTGCATTCTAGTTTCATTTATCAAATCAAGTGGGATTTATATATTGTGTTGGGAGAGCACACCCACAAACCTCTCTAAGAGCAAATCAACAAGGCTTGGGTGCACTTGTTTGGCTCATCGGAGGTTGTGATGTATCTCTTGTTATTTTTTGATAGTATGCTTTTAGACATGTTTAGTGTAGTTATTTGATATATATATCTCTAATGTTTGCATGTCTGAGTGTGCTCCTAACAGGTTAGGTTTTATCACATACATTTTGGCTCGCCCGATGGGACATACGTCCCTTATTTTCTAACTTTTCTTGTAGATTTTTTATAGTTCAGAAAATTCTTACGCAGACCTGTCTCCGCTCTGGAGTTGCCGTTTCTGCAGACTGCCGTCTTTGCTTCTCGGTCGTCTGCTCAAATTGTTCGTCTGCATAGATACTTCCCTGTCTCCGCCTATACAAAATGACTTGTAAAAAAAACTATGGTTTAAAATTATTTTTTGTCAATTTGCAGCATTTTTAACTCTCGAATTTCTGATAGTAACAAACTTTTTAAAGGATAAATGCTGAGTGATTTGATAAAAATGTTATTTTTCAGTTTTAATAAGTCTGTTTCTTTTTAATAAAATCTGACTATCTATCTTTTGCCGTCTATGCAGGTCTGTCACCGTTTTCGCTGATCACCATCTGCGCAGATCACCGTTTGCGTAGATCACCGTCTGCGCAGATCACCGTTTGCGACGATTTGCTGTCTGCGACTTTTCCCTGGGTTTTGTGTTCTTGGAAAATCTGAAGTTGCAAACTACTAACCAATTTGATGCAAGTTCCATAAATGATTTTTAAAATATTATCTAAATGAACTTGTATGCTTAACCATTTGTCTTGGAATGAATGTTGATTAAAATGAACCTCACCCAATCTTGAATGTTTAAAGGGAATGAACTTCATAACTCTTGAATGAATTAAAGTAAATCAACACACCTTTACAAGCTTTTTATCTTGCTATATGGGAAAAGAATTGAACATGCATGTTTAATCACACTATTGTGTCTTTTACTTAGGTAGAAAACACTTAGTTTCTCTAATTAGGTTCAATTTGAAAAATGAACTATTTTTGGTGTGTTTGAAGAAGTTTTTTTCAACACTTCTTTCGAGCTATTTGTCATTAGATAGATCCCTTAATTTACGTGACACTATGATTAAACTATAGCCGTATCCTCTTCCCTCGCCTTCGCAGATCTTGGGTGAAGAGAAAGCTTAGTTTAATCAAGCTTCTAGAGAGGCCTGTCTAGAGGGAGCGCTTCCCCTTTAGAGGATGACCTCAAATCGGTAATCCCTTCGACTAGTATAGAAATAAAGTGTGACCTAAAGGTCCTCTTTATCCCTTCAAGCTCAGGTGGGTCATGTTCAATGGTAGTCCATACTGAGTGAATATCCTCAGCATACTGGCATGGTTGAACTAGAGACTTAAGTGTCTCACGCCGTACAAACTGATTGCGGGGATGCCACGAAACCTTGCTAGAAACTATAAATTAGTAGCCTACCTAATTCACCTCTGAACAGTGACTTATTATAGTGCAAGGGGAGGGAATATTCTCCCCCCAAGATTCCCATCATACTTGTCCCAGGGTATTATGTTGCGAAAGAGATCTTCGTAGCACGACAACAATACCTGGCAAAAGGCAAAAACATGGGTGCCCTTCCAGGGGTGACATGCTGTGTGAGTTGAAGGACTACCAAGAAATAGGCCTATAATATTTTATGCAAAGCCAAATTCCTAAGGTAGCTACTATTTGAACTATCTTCGTTGTGCTAGACCCAGTAAAAACATAAGTGGCTTGAAAGAGTCACTTGAACATACACAAACAAAATATTACAAAGTTGAAGCAAGATCCTCTAATGTCACATTTGCTGGTATCCCTCAAGGTTGCTTTGTCCCTTGTTGGATTGTTTTGAGATGTGTGTCTGTTATCTTCTGGTTTGCTTGTGCTAAAAATCAGTTCTTGCCATTGAATAAATTTGCCCAAAATCAGACTGAAAACAAAAAATCTGCCCAGAATTTCAACACACTGCCTTAGTCACAGTTGGTCGTCTCCGGTCTGGATTTGTCGTCTGTGTAGATTACCGTCTGCGCAGATCACTATTTGCGAAGATCGTCGGCTACATCTGAGACTGCCATCTCCGCTTCAAAATAGTGACCTTCAAAATTGGCCGAGATAACCAAAATTTGACCTTCTATAGGACCCTAGAATCATTTGTCCTAGATCATTCATTCATTCAGCCAAAATCAGATTTTTCATGACATGACCAGTTTTAAGAATCATAAGAAGGTTAAGCTTCCTACATCTCCAGTCCTTAGAGAGCAAAAAGAAACCACCCAGAAATCCAAGGAATACCAACATATTGCAACATCCATCAAATAAAGGATTGAACATCGTGAAAAAATTGACAAAATTCTCTACAACAATAAAGTTTGCAATTTCATGGCCAAGTTTTCAATCAACAGAGCTTTTGTCGCCATTGAACAATACGATTATGTAACACCTGGCTTCTGGATCATTCTTCTATTTCCTCCATCATCATTCTTCCTTTGGAGCATTAGATCAAAATCAAATCAAATCTTTAGGTTGAAAGACCTTAATCAAAGTATCATAAACCTTCATCCTCAAACAAACACAACATTGCTTGTAGACCATCAGTATGTCTCAAGTGATTTAAATCCCTTAGTGATGTCCCATTTTTCTTGAGATCACAAGTCCATCTTCAAGTAGAATAAGTATTACTTTAAATCCTTTTGTGTTTGTATCATCATAAGGTTTAACATGCTTAGGTTTTGTTCCAAAAACCTTTAAATCAATTATCCAATCAATCAATTCAATCAATCAAATCAATCCTTAATCCAAAATAATCAATCAATCAATCAAATCCAATCAAAGATCTTTGCTCCATTTCATCTCTTACATCTCCTTGTCTTCCATTCTTCTACCATTGTATGGTATTCACTTGATCCCAAGCTAGAAACATGAGGCGAACATTCAACACTGTTAATCGTGAGGAGAACCCATTTTCCACACAATACTTTCATGGAAGTGGGGTATGAGCTGAAGAAGTGGCCGAAGAAACAGAATTGGTGGACCAAGAAGAAAGGCCCACCCGAGTAATTGATTTCCTTAGAGACCCCTACAACTTGGAAATGGTTGAGAAGGCCATTTTACATAACAGTGATGAAATATTTTTAAATCTTATTCATAATGGTATCACAGTTCCTGTTGACTTTGATGAAACACTCCTTACCAGAAATGTCACCAAAGTCACTACCACCGCTACTACAACCATGGCTTCTACTTCAAATGCTACATCATCATGTGACACTGGTAAAGGACCTGTTAGCGAACCTCCCACATCAGTACCAATATCAACACCTATATCAACAACCACATCAATATCCCAATTGACACCTGAACAAATTCAACAGATCATAAGTGCTTTGCCAAACAATACTACACATAATAGCACTCAAACGGCAATGACTCAAGGAGCAAGTGCTAATGTCAACAACATAGGGCAAGTTTCTATGCCTTTGTCTTCATCTTTGTTTCAAACAATGGGGGCAAAAACATCTGCAATCAATACATCACAAGCCTATCAATATATACCTCCTCCTACCATTGGTATGACCTCCACAGGCTTTTCATCTACACAATTTGGAGGAGGCGGAGGTTATGTACCCCCATTTTTCACACAGAATACTCCAGATTTCACCCAACAATTCAATGAGCTCAAGAGCATTGTACAAGGTTTACAAAATGGGGGCAAGAAGGATTTTTCTTTTGAAGAGATTTGTCCCTATTCATTTGACAAGTCTATCACAATGCAACCATTCCCACCAAACTTTGAGATGGCCAAATTTGAGAAATACAAAGGTGAAACATGTCCCCTACAACATCTCAAAGAGTTTTACATCGCATGTCAACAGGTCGCCTATAACAAGAATTACTTAAAAAGACTCTTCACTAGGAGTCTTGGAGGCGCAACCTTGGAATGGTTCATGGCCCTTCCTTATGGGTCAATCTCTACCTTCTCTGACCTTGCAGAGAAGTTTGTTGGATAATATTCATATAACATTGAGCATCAAGCAACACTCAGCGATTTGTGCAATACTAAACAAAAGAATGGAGAAACCTTTGCTAGTTTCTTACAATGATGGAGACATATTGCGAATCACATGCCATGGAAAATACTTGATAGTCACTTAATTGACATCTTCACAAAGAATTTGATCTCTGAGATGTCCTTCCAAATGAAAATGGCTACACTTGACACCTTTGAATCCCTTATTAAGAAGGGAAAAGACATTGAAGATGGCCTTTTGCAAAGAGGTAGCATCAAACATTATACTCCTTCCAATAATGATAAACCAAAATTCTGGAGTAAGAATAAAGGAGTTGTCAATGATAGAGTGACTGATGCCAAGCATGTTCAAAATGTTCAAGCATCCAACAATACCAATCAAATCAATCGCAATAACAATCAGAATCAAAATCAGTATCGCAACAACAACCAAAATCAGAGTCAGAATCCACACAATTAGAACAACAATCAGAATCAAAACAACAATCCGAAATAGAACAACAATCAGAACAATAATCAACAACCACGTAATCAATCATTCTTGTTCCCTCGCAACAACTACAACAATAATAACAACAACAATAAAAATGACAATCGACAACGATGATAATTCACAACTTTAGCAGAGCCTTTAGATGTGATCTTCAAACAACTCGCAGACCAAGGAATGATAGTTTACCCAAATACTCAACCCTTTGATGAGAATCAGCCTAAACCTATTTGGTATAGGGATAACGAGTATTGTGATTATCATCGCATCAAGGGGCATGATACCAAGAAATGCATGAAGCTCAAACACTTTGTGCAAGACCTCATTGGGGATGAGAAAATTGAAGTTGAAGGTTAGAATGCATCCTCATCTAATGCGAAACTCAAAGTCTACAATCAATCTTTCCCACCTCATAATCAAAACAATGCATCAAACACAATCCCATATGACTATTCTACCAATACTATTACAGGCCATGACTGAACATGTGGGAGTTTAAGTGAAAATGATATCTTTGGGTTTGACTCTCTCTGTGGCCATATTGAAGAAGCTGACATGCATGTTAATACCATAATACTCAAAGCTGTTGATTGTAATGCTACTACACGTAGACCCAGAGTCACTGTTCAAGCTGCTGATAAACCTTCTACATTTGCAAATCCACTAGCTGCACCATCTACTGCTGCTCGACCTGCTTCACACTTTGACTTGTTGGCCCAATTACGAAAGACATCTGCATAGATATCTATCCTAGAGCTCTTGACCACTTCACCAATTCATAGAGAAGTCCTTGATAAAGCTCTAAATGAATCCCGTATTCCTGAGAATATCAACACTGCACAATTCAAAGCTATGATAGGGAACCTAGCTGCTCAAGAACATCTAGTTTTCACTGATAAGGACTTTAGTGGTCCCGATCCTCATCATAATAAGTCCCTCAATATAGAAGGCAAAATTCACTCCACAAGAGTAAAACGAGTCCTCATAGATGGTGGATCTGACCTAAATTTGTGCACATTGAAAATGATTCGTAATATCGGTCTTTCTGAGGACCTCATTGATGTAGACAAGAGAATTACAAAAATGCCTATGATGATCGAGAATGAGAAAGAAAGGGTTTGATCACACTACCCTTACAAGTGGGCCCGACCATGATTGAAATTGTTTTCCATGTACTGGATCTAGATCTACCTTATAACATCTTTCTAGGACGTCCCTGGATACACGCTATCAAAGGTGTACCCTCTACCTATCATCAATGTCTGAAGTTCCCACATCACGGTAGAGAAATCACAATTCCTAGAGATCCTGAGCCCTTTCAATAGTGCAAAAGATTGGAAGGCAAACAAGCTAATTACTGTCCGTTGAATGAGTTTGGCCGACATTTCAATCAAGAAACCCCTGTTTCTAAAAAGACATCAGAAACACCAGTTGAACAATCCAAAGGAAAAGAAAAAGCTACTAAAGAAAAAGCTACTGAAGACAAACCCTCCTCATCCGAAGCAAAGGCCACATTTATAGATCAAGGCATGGGAGAGTATAAATTTGAAAGTGCTTTATGTATTGGACAACTCCCCTTGTCTCCAAATTCTTATGGAAGACCATCACCATTACCCCTCTTCAAGGATAAAGCACTTATGCACTGCAAGTCAACTATTTTTGAACATTGGGGGTCCTTATCAGATGAACACATGGAGTATAGTGTCCTTGATTGGCTCTATAATGATGAAGAAGAATGACCTGTAACTTTCCCCAAAGGAAAGTATCCTAAAGTTACTTCCATTGTCAAAAACATGGGATATCATGGTGCTAGTCTTGGAGCTAATGAAACAGGTAAGAAGAACATCATAATAGCTAATGGTTATCCTAAAGGACACGGATTGGGTTCTGCAAAAACTAAGACTAACTTCTCTAAGGATTATTGTTTAGCTGCCTCAGGTTCAGACACTGAAGAAGAGTTCTTCAAAATTCCTTTCCAATATATTGAAGATGACCTAAACAAAAATCATCATGTCTTCACTATCACCCAAGCTGACCTTTCATCCCCTCATCTACCCCTCACAAACCCTGAATTTATTGATTAGGATCAACAAGAATCACCACCAGCTTTGGACATATGCGATTCGGATGAGGCAGTTGTAGCCCTCTTTGGACTTAAGAATCTCTGAGAATATGAATATCATATACACTACAGTGAACAAGCCTACTTCGGTAGCCAAGTCAACTCTCTTAGTCGCAAAAATGGAAAAGAAAAAAATAAAAAATGAAAATACATCCTCTGGTGAAAACCTCTCGTAGACACCTAAGGATGAAGAAAAAGACAAAATAAAGGACGCTTCCTCCAGTGAAAACCTTTCCGAGGTGCTAGGGGAGGGAGAGGATGAATTTCCATTTATATCATTAGAACCAGAAGTGTCCTCTATGATCATTGAAGATACTATTCCAATCAACCTAGGCATGGAAGAAGATCCACATATCACTTACATTGCAACTTCTCTCAGTGATCAAGAAAAGAAAGACAAGACAACATTCTTGCATAAGCACAAAATCAACTTTGCTTGGACCTACAAAGACATGCCCAGGCTCAATACATATCTTGTCATGCATCATCTTGTGATAGATCCAAGTGTAAAACCTGTTAAGCAAAAACTTCGCAAGATGCATCCTCAAGTTGCATTGGTAGTCAAAGTAGAGCTTCAAAAGATGCTGGATGCTGAAGTAATCAGACCAATTGATTATCCTGAATGGGTTTCTAATATTGTACCAGTAGGTAAGCCTACTGGGGGCATTTGCATCTACATTGATTTTAGAGACCTAAACCTTGCATGTCCAAAGGATGATTTTCCACTCCCTAATATTGACATTATAATGGAATTGACGACATGACATGAAATGTTGTCACTTATGGATGGATTCTCAGGTTATAATCAGATCAGGATAGCACTAGAAGACCAGGAAAAAACCACATTCACCACACCCTAGGGCACTTTCTGTTATCAGGTGATGCCTTTTGGTCTTAAAAATGCTGGAGCTACTTATCAACGAGCAATGACTACCATCTTTCATGACCTTTTGCATGTCATCATGGTAGATTATGTGGATGATATTTTAGGCAAATCCAAAACAAGGGAATCACATATCCCTATCCTTACTACTATCTTTGAGTGATTAGAGAAATATAAGCTTAGGATGAATCCCAAAAAGTGTCTTTGGAGTACAATCTGGTAAGCTGTTGGGATACATTATGTCATGGCGTGGAATAAAAGTTGATCTAAAGAAAGTGAAAGCAATCCTAGAGATGCCACCACCCAAAATATTGAAGCAATTACACAGTTTACAAGGCAAACTATAATCAATCAAAAGATTCATGTCACAGTTGGTTGACAAGGTGCATCCATTCTCCCATCTCCTGCGCAAGAATATCAAGTTTCAGTGGGATTGCTTGTGTCAAAATGCATTTGAGAAACTGAAAGGCTATCTGGCTAATCCACCCATGTTGGTACCACCTATTTTTGGTCACCCTCTAATTTTGTACATATCTGCTACAGAGGTCGCGTTGGGAGCCCTCCTGGCACAATTGGATGACACCGACAAAGAGTGAGAAATTTACTATCTCAGCAGAACTCTTATTGGCTATGAGTTGAATTATTCCCTAATTGAGAAGGCATGTTTGGCCATTGTTTTATGTACACAGAAGCTACAACATTATATGCTTAATCATAAGATTCATCTTGTTGCTAAAATTGATCCACTCAAGTATCTCCTGGCACATGCTGCTCTTACTGGTCGTACAACAAAATGGGTCATGATCCTTAGTGAGTTTGACATTGTTTATGTGGATCGAAAGGTCATTAAAGGACAAGTGATTGCAAATTATTTAGTTGAAGCACCCATTGATGGTAAACATCCTCTGATCATAGATTTTCTAGATGAATCAGTCCTAAATCTTGCCCCGGGCCCACCATGGAAACTTTATTTTGATGGATCCTTCACTCAGAAAGGATCAGGGGCAGGAATCTTATTTTTTACACCAAAAGGGGATCTCATCCCTAAATCTTTCAAATTATAGTTTCCTTGTACCAACAATATTGCAGAATATGAAACCCTTGTACTTGGACTTCGGCAGGCCATACAATGGCAAATTGTCACTCTATTGGTGCTTGGTGATTCACAATTGGTTATCAAACAAGTTATGGATGAAAATCAAATGAAGGATGATAAGTTGCTTCCCTATCGCTGGACAGTTGAAGATCTCAAGATGCATTTCACTGAACTAACCTTCCAACAGATTCCTCGCATGAACAACAAAGCAGCAAATGCCATGGCAACAATTGGGTCCTTAAGCACTATGCCAGAACATAGCACACAGTGTGAGTTTCTTGTTGAGAATCTTACAGTCCCTACCTATGACAAACTAAATTCTAAAATGGTGTGTGAAATTGCTGATCCTAATTCCTCGTGGTACCAAGAAGTGTATTCCTACCTACGCGATGGACATACCCCACTTAATTTAACCCCCAATCAACATAAAACCTTCATTCGCTGCACTTCCTGATACACAATCCTTGCTGATACCCTCTTCCGAAAGTATTTCGATGGAACTCTTTTAAGGTGTCTGAATTCTGACAAAGCGCAAACATCCCCAGAGGAGGTACATCAAGGAATCCACAGGGCCCACTCTAGTGGACTTACTTTGGCCAAAAAGTTGTTACACACTGGATATTACTGGCCTATTATGGAGCAAGATGCCTACAACTATGTGAAGAAGTGTGTACCTTGTCAGCAACACAATGATTTGATACACGCTCCCTCCCAATCCCTCCAACCTACCATCACCCCTTGGCCTTTTTCATGCTGGGGTCTCGACCTCGTTGGCCATATTTTCCCTAATTCATCCAATGGCCATAAATACATCTTGGCTGCTACAGAGTACTTTATCAAGTGGGTCAAAGCTATTCCTCTCACCTACACTACTGGAAAATAGATTTCAAAGTTTATTTTGAACTATCTTATCTGTCGCTATGGCATTCCTTAGGACATTGTTACTGATAATGGGGGACCTTTCAAGAACAAGGATTTCACAGAGCTATGTAGGAAGTTCAGCATTACCCACCATACCTCTTCCAAGTACTTTTTGCAAAGCAATGGTCAAGCTGAGGCTACAAATAAAACAATCCTCAGAATCCTCAAGAAAATAGTCGATGAAGCTAGCTGTGATTGGCACCTTCACCTCAACCCTGCCCTTTGGGCTTATCGCACCTCCATTCTAACACCCATGGGAGCCACTCCCCTTTCCCTTGTTTATGGTACTGAGGCTATTCTACCCATTGAAATTGAGCTCCCTTCCCTCAAAATCTCTCTCAAGAATCTGTTGTTCAAAGAAGAATATAGAGTTGCCTGCTTGCAAGAGCTGGAACTCCTCGATGAGAGACGCTTTAATGCCCTAGACCACCTCTGCGTGTATCAAAATTGCCTTCACCTTTAGTTTAATAAAAGGATCAAACCTCGTCAGTTTGAGGTTGGTGATCTTGTCCTGCAACATAATATGAAGAACCTCCAGAACTGTGAGAAGAAAGGGAAGTTTGAACCTAATTGGTTGGGTCCTTTCATTGTTACAACAAAATATGGTTCAGGCACCTATCAGATTACGTCCCCAGAGGGATATCCACTCCCTGATCCTGTAAATATTATACATCTCAAGCGCTTCTATGCTTGATCAGTCCATAGTCCGTTGTACAACATAAATTTTTCAAAAATCCAAAAAATTAGAAAATCCAAAAACATTCAAAAAAGAAAAAAAACAAAAAAAATCAAAAAGCCAAAAAGCATAAAAAATACAAAAGCTTGAAAAGAAGGTTAAAAAAGCAAAAGAGAAAGAGAAATAAAATCTGTCCATCTGTGAAAACCACTTCATTGGTGCAATGGATAAGTACCATGGTGAAAACCTATTTCAAGTGCCATGCATAGTCAGATCCACCATCAGTTTCCACCATTTGTCTATACAGCTTGCATCACCTTTCATAATAAGCGTCACTACCCATATTTGTGCAGGTAGTTCTTTGACCATCTGTCGACTTCTGCAATAATGATTCCCGCACGACTGAGCTTACTACATCAAACACTGATCTTTGTTCTAGACACAATGATCGCAAACATTTTACATCAAATCAGTAGACAAAGTGACTTTCCTAATGATCATTCTATTCATGAGCAATTGCCAGTGAATTCCCATTTTCTATCAATTAATCTTTGGCCTATTAGGATACATCCTTCCAGTGTCAGTTGTTCTATCAATCCTCACATCAAAATTGTTCATGGAAAGAACTTTTGGACTGAATGACCACTTGGCCAGGATGCCTTTTTGTTGATTTTATCTTGTGTTTTACTATGTCCTTATCGCAACAGCCTCGATCTTTTATATCTTGGTTCGTTATGGTGAGTATCTAGTGAAATACATGTCCTTTGTGGTATGATCTGCTTGTCATAGTTTGTTAGTGCATTTATGTTTTGATATTCGGTTATAACTATGTATGCCTCACTGGGGGCAGGATTCATGCATCTCAAATCCCTCAAAAGATCTGGATGTATTGTGTCTCCTCATGAGTAACATTTCATAGCTCTCATCATACCTGATATCTCACATTCTTGTTCCTAACAACCTATTTGTCTGAGAGTCTAGTCCACGCAAATGAACCATGTCACTTGTGTTTTCTAGCACATGGTGCATAACTTCTTTTGCAATATCAAACTAGGGTGTGCTCTCCAACATTAACACGGTATCAATCCCACTATTATCATGTAGTTAGTCTTTGCATTGTAGTTAGGTCATATTGCATTATGATTTTGCTCTTGGCAAAGGTTTCTATTATTCCCCAATCCAATCACCTACGTGATTTTATCAGACTTATTGTGATACACACAAAAAGAGTGTCCTCATTTGTCTCATCTTGCATTTATTATTCATTATTCGTTCATTGTTCATTTCATTTGTCTCATATTGCATTCATTATTCATTATTCATTGCATTGTTCATTTCATTTGTCTCATATTGCAACCGTTGCATTGTTCATTTCATTAATCATTAGTCATTATACATTATTCATTTGTCTCATATTACATCCATTGCATTGTTTATTTCATTCATTAAACATTAGTCATTATCTATTGCATTGTTCATTTCATTCATTAATCATTAGTCATTATCCATTGGGCCTTATTCATTTAATTCATTCATCATTTAGTTGCCATGTTCATTTTAGTACATTAAATTAAATCATTTGCATTGACCATTTAGTTCATTATTAACATTGTTCATTTAACTCATTTATAGTAGCATTACACATTTATAATCATCATTTAGTACCATTTGCATTTAATTATATTGCATTCACTTAGTTGCATCAATAACATCCATAACATTTTTAGGGTTCATTCATTCATAAACATCATAAATACATTTATACATAATTACATCCATACATAATAAAATATAAGCATTAACACATCACATCACATCTATATATCTATCTGCAACTCATCCCTACATCACACATCTGTCAGTATGATCATACATATATTCATCCCATCCTACATGTCAGTCATAAGCATCATATACTGTAAATATAACATCATAAGTGCATCCATACATCTTGCATAAACATCACATAATATAAGCATATAACATCACAAAGGTCCATAAATCAGAGTCCCATAGTCCAAAAATAGTCCATGTATATCAAAAGTGTCATATCATACATCATGTGTCAAAATTGTGTATCCAAAAAGTCTGAGAAGCATCATGGCAATGGCCGTGATGGTCCTGCTCCACTGCTGGGATGTGGGTAACCCCACTGATCCCTGTGATGCCCGACTGGTGCTCTCTGACTATGCTCTCTCAGAATATGCAGGCTGTCGTGCCCCCTCTGGCACTGCTCCATGGTAAAGCCCCATATAATATGCGGCCTCTCGGCCTCTCTGTCCTGCCTCTCTCTGGGCCGCCATAGCATCGGCCATCATCTGACCTAACCTTGCTGCATTGCCTGCAAGACGCGCTATATTGTAATGAGCCTAGCTGGCTCTCTATGATAATTTGACTTTTCTCAAATTCAAATGCAAATTTTTTTGTGTATTTTCAGAAATAATTATGAATCTAAATTTCTCACAACAATTCTTTAAAAATTCTGAAAATATATATAAAATTTTTGCATTTTCACCAATTATAAAATAATTATAATTGTGCCAACTATCAAATTTCTGGAAAGAAATCAGATATCTAAACAATTGTGAACAACAATTCAAAACTCAACAATATTAATAATTTATTGCACCTCTATTTGACATGGCTGGCTGTAGGTGAAAATTGCAGCATAAGAGGTAATTTCTAGCCTGAACTGGATTGATGTCAGCACTATTTGTAAACGCCATAGCCAAGAAGCTTCAATGCTCCCTTCCTAACTCCTAACACACTCTCCAAAATAACTCCACACAGTAATAATACCTCACGCAACACTCAACAGGAACTACGTGGGGGGGTGGCTGCAGTACCGTACAACCCTGTATGTTGTCTGTACGGCCCAAATTTCAAATGTAGGCTGCTAGAAACAAATTGCAAGTTGTAATCATTCATCTGCTGGCTTCCTTAACGCTTTTCAAACCATTATTTCACCCTTGTCTGAACTCCCTCCAATATCATCAAATCGCTAATCAATAGGCATATGAAGAACTAATAAATTTGGCATTCAAGAACAAAATGAATCTCTTAAAATTCCTCCTGTAATTCTTCAGCAATTTAAATTAAATAAAGAACAATCTCAGTATGAAGGGCAAATCAAACACCAGGAGAATAAATTGATTCGCCTGTAGAGTAAACTTCACATAAATCCAGTATACCTCAGCACTGAATTATGATCACAGATTCAACTATAAAATTCACCATTATCAGACAATGGCTCAAATTACAAAAAAGAGGAATCCATCCTTGAAACCCTAGCCCAGGCAAAACTTCACAAACTCTAATAAAAATATGATTGCATAATGAATGACTGAAAGTGCTTTTTCGAGCAAAATATATAGCTTTTTCAAAAAAGCACCTTTTTAATATTTCACTTAATTGGCTTTATTAAATACTCCCACTTTATAATATAATATTATAAAGTCATTAGTTATTAAATTAAATCAATATAATTTAATTTAGTAACACCTTTAAAATTAAAGCCACTGATCCATCTCACTGCAACCATCCAACTTCTGACAAGCACCAGGACCAACTGCCCAGCCAAAAATAGCCATTGCTAAAAATAGACTTACTATAAATAGTAAGTACCTCAAACTGGAGATTCTCTGAAACTTGATCCTAAGATATCTGACGCTCTGTGTAGACACCCTGCCAATCCTGGCCATACCAGAA
Source organism: Thuja plicata (assembly GCA_018584345.1). Taxonomy (NCBI): domain Eukaryota; kingdom Viridiplantae; phylum Streptophyta; class Pinopsida; order Cupressales; family Cupressaceae; genus Thuja; species Thuja plicata. The sequence goes on from MU224968.1 coordinate 7,315,869, forward strand.
ACCCCACTTAATAAAAATAGTAAGTCAGCCAAAATGACCCAAACCAAGAGCAGACCTGATAAAATGAATCTCCAGAATGGAATCCCAATGCTGGCTCCCCAATCTGACCCCCTCTGAACACGCGATTAGCTTGCGAGGGTCGCCAAACCAAGCTAATCCTGAAGTCTGAAAAATGGGGACATTACATATATCGTGGTCTGCCCTGTAATCCTCTGCACTTCTACGTGCTAAATCTCGCTCTGCTGTCAGAGCTGCTATCTGTGCTGACATGGCTACCAGCTCCTCCTCTTGGTCTCCAAACTCCTCCATAATGGAAAAATCCCTGCTATCCACCTGAGCCTGTAAAATGTCAAGTGCTCGTTGAGCACTATCCCCTTGAGCTGTCTCTGCTGACAACTCCCTCTGTACACTGGCCACCTCTATCTGTAGGCTACTGGCTGTAGCCTGTGTTGTGGCTAATAAACCCTGTAGTCATGTAATCTCAGCCTGTGCACTCACCTCAGTCGCCTGAGATGTCGCCAATAGTCCCTGTACTCTCCCCAGCTTAGTCCACAGGCTATCTCGCTCTGCCACGACTGTGTCATGTGTCTCCTGGGTTATGTAGCCCGCTGGTGGTCTCTGTCCCTGTGGTGGCCCTTGTGGTCCCTGTGGTGGCCCCTGTGGATCCTACTCCTATACCTGTACATCGGGCATGATAGGTGGCTGCCCTCCTACCAGTATCTGCACCTGTCCCCTCCGCCTTGGTACTGCCACCCTAGGCTGGACTCTCCTCCCTCTGGCCCCTCCATCTCCTCCCCTGTCATCATCATCCCCCTATCCTCCTCCATCTGCTCTGGCCCCCGACTGCTTGTCCTCCTGTATGACTCCAGGAATTGTCAGTCTCATTGGTCTGTGAGCAGCCCACCACTGTGCATATGTAGGTACTACACCTGCATCTTGTAGCGACTCTCGAGCCCTGATCCAGGGGACCTCGATCATGCCCATGAATAATGCTCATGCTATCTAAGGATCTGCACCTATCCCCCACACACTCCCCACCTCTTGAGTAACCAATGAATGTGGAAACCCATCTGGTACTGCCTCCTGCACTTGACCCATCTGCCTCCGTACCCCGGATGACATGTACCTAGATATCATATATGCAGTCCTCCTGAAAAGTCAGCAGTCAGTCTGCATGAATCTCATGTAGTATGAGTCGTAGAACTCATCTTCAGCATACCCGTCCTACTGTGGGATCTCATGAACCCAGGCCTCACATCCTGCATAGGGTGCCCACAGTATAGCCACCATCTCGTCCAGTCTCCTACGCCAGTATCCAACATAATCTGTGGCCTCATAATTGATCGGTGGCCTGTACCTACAAACAAAGGGCTCATATGCCACCTGGGTCTCTTGATGTCTGATCGGTCGTGTGACCGCAATGTGCTCCCATGCCCATACTAATAAGAGCGCACATCTAGGACCTAGTGCTCTACCCTTACGGTAGGTGCACATATGGAGATCATAATATAACTGGCCAAGGATGACGTATCCCCAACAATACTGGTTGCCGTCCTCTACCATGCTGCTCATAACTCATGCCCAGCCTATGGAGAACCCCTTTCTTGCATGATCAAGCATGAGACGTCCCCTTATCAACCTAGCTAGATATAGCACCAACCACCATGGTCGTGGCTCCATGGTCATAGCCCCTATCTAGGACATCCACTACCGTGTAATCGACAGATCTGTAAACCTCCGTCTTAGGGCCATCTCCATATATGGCTCTGACCCCTCAACGCAATACTTTGGTATCACCCCCTGAATGAGCACTCTGTAGATCCTCTGTACATCATGGAGGGTGATAGTCGCTTCCCCTGTAGGGAAGTGGAAGCTTGAGGTGGTACTATGTCATCTCTTTATCAGTGCAGACATGAGCGCATTATGTGCTTGAAGATGCGGCCAATGCCGCACGTGCTCTAGTCTATACAGAGTCACCTGTCCCCACTCCACCGTTGTCAGGTGCTGCTCCAGCTCTATGGTTACTGGATAGCACTCCCTGGCTCAGAATGTAATAGTCTCCTTCTGCAGTCAGCAAGCAAATGTCAGCAATCAGATAACATGCTGGGGCATTGAAAAATGTCCCAGGCCTGTCTGGAGCATCAAAAAATGCTTCTAGACCCTTAGCTTTTCTCTTCTTCCTCTCTTCTCTTCCATTTTTGAGTCAATCTGCGCAGACGACGATTGACCCTCACATATGGAAAACTTTTCCAGTCGCCAATCTGTGGAGACGACGAATCTCCACAGACGTCAATCTATAGAGATGACGGTTTAGGCCGCCTCCTCCCTTGCTGTGCAGACAGCGGTGTTCATACATCACCGTCTCCGCTGTGCCATCTGTCCTCCCCCTGCCCTCGCAAATGAAGATCAGTCGATCTTTGTCTGCGCAGACGTCGATCGCCTATTGGCCATCTGCGAGGACGACAATCTGTCGATTGCCGTCTACGCAGACGACAGTCAGGCAATCACCGTCTACACTACGCGCCCGTTTTAGAGCATTTATTACGCTTTTCTACCCTCCCAAAACATTACATGCATAAAAGACAAAGTCGACGCTCGACTAATCACCAGTGGTCCCGCATCTATAGGTCGCTGGTGTACACAAATGCGCTCCCCAAGCTGTGCTCACTCTCATTGCGTTGCCATTACTCTCTGCTTCTCTCTTTTTGCTCTTTGTGAGTGAAAGTGACTTGTCCATGGGCCCTAGTGGACTATTTATAGCCCCTTGGGACCCATTTCTTTCGTCGGTCTCCCCTTTTCCCGTTTTGGTCCCTGTTTTTCCTCCATTTTTCTTGGACACGCCATGCAATTGGTCTGCTTTCCCTGTTTTCTTGCCTTTTTGAGAAAATTTTATTAAAAAATTATATTTTTTCCTATTATTTTTTTGAGGGGGCACTCTCCTTCGCTCTCGCTACTGTAGATTTTTTGACCTCTTTGGGGCATCTTATTTTCTTTTCTTTGACGCAACGTCACTTTCGACGACGCATCAAAGAGGGGCAAAATGTAGACGTCCAAATTCATCGTTATATTAATTTAATTAATATTCCTATAACATTATAGTTAATTTTAATTAATTATATTTGTTATATTCTCCTATCTATTTAATTAAATATGATTCACTTTCCTTAGTATTTGAATTTAATTTAAATACTACCCCCTTCTAATGTATTAAATCTTATTTAATACATTATCCCTCATTGATTCCCTTTAAATAAATTTTTAATTTGTTTATTCCTTCACATGACTTAAATTCTACTAAACCAAATTAATCTAAATTTTAAATTTAGATTAAGCTAATTTGAACCTAGATCCTACCCTACCTCCCATCACTCTCATCGAATAGACCTATCTATTAATTAACTAAGGTTAATTAAACTAATTTCTTGATTCCTACGCCAATTAGTCCTAATTATTTGCTCACACATGTGTGAGCAAATTTCTAAAAATTGACTTTTCTAAATAATCCTTATTTGGTGCCAACAAGGTTTCTTACACCTATGCTGAAACCTTCTTGCATTTTTCAAAAGTGTTTCATTGGTCCAAAACTCTTACACCTCTTACAAGATCCTTCACATGTGTACTTTAAGTACACTTTGACCCATCACATCCAAAGTTGCTCACACATGTGTGAGAAAAGTGGGCCTCTTGCATGGCTTGTGTCCCTCATGTGGCACCTATGTGGATGCCACATGAGCTCCACCTCATCCAATCCCTCTCTCTCCTCTAAAAACTCTATAAATAGAGGCCTTTGTCAAGAGCAAATCATCTCTCATTTATGCATTGTTATCATGCTAGTTTAGTGCTAGAATTCTAGAGTGTTTTTTCATGTTCATGCTTTAGATAATTTAGAAATTACATCTTAGGTAATCATGGTGAATGAATCTTAGCTTATTTGTTCTTGCATCTTCATCCTAGTGTAGTTATTATATTTTTATCTTTCTTGATGGAGGCTTGAGACAAGTTCCTCATACTTGTTCTTAAGCTCTTCATCCACCATTAGATTGCATTCTAGTTTCATTTATCAAATCAAGTGGGATTTATATATTGTGTTGGGAGAGCACACCCACAAACCTCTCTAAGAGCAAATCAATAAGGCTTGGGTGCACTTGTTTGGCTCATCGGAGGTTGTGATGAATCTCTTATTATTTTTTGATAGTATACTTTTAGACATGTTTAGTGTAGTTATTTGATATATATATCTCTAACGTTTTCATGTCTAAGCGTGCTCCCAACAGGTTAGGTTTTATCACATACACTAATTTTCATGTTTTGTTCTTCTCAATCTTTTCAATTTCTTCATTCATAGCACTAACCCATTCTTCATTCTCAAGTGCATTATTGACAGATTTAGGCTCAAAATCACAAATCAAACATCTAGTGTTCAGTGACTTACTTCTTGTTCTCATTCCAGCCTTTTTGTCTCCTATGATCTGGTTCTGTGGATGGTGTCTTTTGACATACTTGGCAAGTTTTGGTTCAACTCTTTGTTCATCATTCTGATCATCATCTTGACCTTCATTTTGTTCTTCATCGCTTGGTACATCATTGTGAGCAATTTTCTAATTTTTAGTGTTTGTAGACTGATGCTCGGGTGCATTGTTCTGTCACTCAGTAGCGATACACTATTGCTCAGGTAGAGTGTCAGGTTCTTCACTGTAGACAAACTTGTTGTAATCTTTCGGTTTCTTTATGCTTTCCTCATCATTTTTCTCAGCAAATTCATCTACTTTGACATTTGCACTTTCAATGATTTTGTTAGAAGACTTGTTGAGATATTTATAAGCCTTGCTTTTGGTAGAATAACCTAGAAATATTATTTCATCACCTTTGGAGTCGAGCTTTCCATTCTATCATCTTTCAAAATATAACATTGACTTCTAAAAATCCTAAAGTAACTTACATTGGGTGTGTATCCATACCATAGCTCATAAGGTTTCTTATTGGTGTCTTTCTTCAATTGAACTATGTTTAATGTATAGACAACAGTACTGACAGCTTCTCTCCAGAATCTTTGAGTGACGCCTTTCTCAATCATCAGTGTTCTGGCACAATCAACAATTGATATGTTTCTCCTCCCAGCAATCCCATTTTTCTATGGTGTTCTCAGTGCATAAACTTGTCTTTGAATTCCATGATCATTACAAAATTTAGTGAATTCATCAGAAAAAATTCTCCTCCTCTATTTGACCTTATACATTTTATTTCCTTTCCACTTTTTTTTTCAACTATGGCTTTATACCATTTAAACATCTTAAATGCTTCTGATTTTTGTTTTAAGAACATAATGGTCATCATTCTAGAATAATCATCAACAAAGAGAATGAAGTATTTATCACAATAATAGCTTTTTGTTCTCATCGGTCCACATAAGTCAGTATGGACTAGCTCTAGAATAACATTAGATGTGTAGGTTTTTCTCTTGAAACTAGACTTTGTCATTTTACCTTTTTGACAATTCTTACACATGACATGGTTGGGTTTTGACATGCTCGATAAGCATCTTACTTTCCTTTTATTGCTTATCCTAACCATGTTTTCAAAGTTCATATGACATAATATTTTATGCCACAACCAAATGTCTTCATTTCTAGCCATTAAACAAGTGGTCTTAATATCATCAAGATAGAATAGGTTACCTTTTTTTTGTTCACTAGTTCTGATCAACTTTCCTGATTCATTAAATATCTTTACCTTTTTGTTCTCAAATGCAACTCGGTGACCTGTGTTATTCAACTGTGAAACACTCAATAGATTATAGTTAAGTCCTTTCACCCAATATGCATTTTTACATCTGATTTGATTATTCAACATTATGGTTCCTTTACCTTCAACTAGATAGGGTGAGTCATTACCCATTCTGACTAATCCACCATTATAATATTCAAAAGTTTCAAAATTTTCCTTATCTCCAGTCATGTGGTGAGTACAACCACTATCAATAATCTAGACATAATTTTTACTAACCTTAGATATGAGTGCAGTCTCAACATAGATTTCTTCTTTGTCTGAATCATCCTTCATAGCAACAAATACCACCTCAATATCTTCATTAGATTTGGTGTCAGTATTTTCAGCTAGGTAACAAGCCTTCTTTCCTTTTTCCTTGTAGTCTCGGTTATCTATCTTGTCAGATTGTCAGTTGCTTCGATAATCTCGGTCATCACCTCTATCAAACTTCTTTTCATGAGTTCTATCATTGCTTCTGTCATCTTTTCTTTTGTTAGGAAATCTAACAACAAAGTGTCTAATCTCTTTACAATTAAAACATACCAATGTTAATTTACCTTTGCATCTACCTTTTCCTCTCTACAATCTTCTAGCCATTAGTGCTTTAATCTCATTAAGTTCTTGGTCATCACTATCACTTTCACTATCATTTCTTATAGTGTGTTTATGACTTGATTTACTTATTTTTAGAGATGATTTGAATGCAGAATCAATAGTTGATAAGACACTATTGTCAAAGTTATTCATCTCAAATAAATAAATTATACCAATCAAACTATCTAGAGTAACATTGTTAATTGTTATGCTCTCATTTCTTGTATAGTAGACACTCTAATAGCATAAACAGGTAGTAAGGTTATGAGAATTTTACTTACCACTATTTCTTCTTCAAGTATACCTCCTACTCTTCGGATAGCATTAACAACCTCTTTGATTTTGCAGTTGTACTGAGTGATGTTTTCTCCTTCTTTAATTCTCAGGTCATCAAATTTTCCTCTTAGGCTTTCAGCCTTAGCTTGCAGGATAATCAAAGAGATTGGCACTCAAAATTGAAATCTGCCTTGTGGGCATACATGATTGCCCCTAAAATGTCTATTGGAAACTCTCCATATTTTCTAGTATATGGGAAAGTGGCAAGGTTGCCTATTTATATAGAATTTCTAGTATTAGATTTCTTAAATCAACTGATGTTGTTTGAATGGTTAAGCTGTCAATTTTTCTTTGCCTACAAACATGGAACATTTGACACATTTCTTGGTCCATTCATGGGCATCCTTAAATAGGCCTGGCTAATAATATCCAGTCCTCATAACTTTAAATGATTTTTTTCTTGGGGAATAATGACCCCCTGAAGCTCCATCATGAAACTCATGCAGTACTTTACTGATCTGGTCAACATCTATGAACCTTAATAAAACATCACTGTGATATTTTCTAAACAAAACATTATCAATAAGCACATAAGGGATATACCAGAGTCTAAAATACCTTTGTTTATCTCTATCAAGACCACATGGAAACTCACTTGTCTGTAGAAAATGAATCATTTCTTTCAACCATCTTGTCGTTCCATCTATTGTAGGTGCTTCATGTACAATGAAGATTGTTCCTATGACACTTTCAGCTTCATCATTTGTCTCATTAGCCATTTTATTACAAAGGCCTTTTCCTCTAACAAGTTTGGCGACTTGACTATAAATGTTATATTTCATCACTTTAGTAATCCATCCATCCCTCTTATCATTTAAATCTATGCTTAGAAAAAACTCCTTAACACTCGGATGAGCCACCATCAGATGAACTTTGTTGTGAGAAACCAAATGTCTAAACTTCTTCAAACTCTTCACAACAACCAAAACATGCTTCTCAACAAAAATTGTACCTCTATTCACAATCTTCCAAACCCTTGTTTAAGAAAGCAATAGGCTACTCAAAGCCTTCTGCATTCTGTTGCACTAAGATTACGAAGATAGTATCCATACTGCCATAAGTATAAAGTATGAAATCTTTAGTAGAGTCAGGATTTACCAAAGTAGTGGCTGAAGACAAGGATTCTTTAATTGCCTGAAAATTGTTCCTTGCTTCTCTGGTCCAGCTGAAAACTAAATTCCTTTTTAGCATTGTTGTTAAAGGCTTTAAAAGATAAGAAATATCAGGAATAAAACTTCTACAAAATTTATTTAGCCTATAAAACTTTGTAAACCTTTCTTATGATAAGGTAGAGGCAAGTCTGAAATAGCTGCGACTCTTTTAGGACCAATGGTATTACCCTTTTTAGACACAATATATCCTAAAAGCTTACCCTCCTGTACAAAAAAATATATTTCTTAGGATTAAGGGAGATGCCAACTTCTCTACATCTCTCAAAAATCTATCTCAGGTGGTCTATATGATCTTTAGCATCCTTGGAGTAAACGGTGATATCATCAAGATAAACCAATACAAACTTGTACATTAGAGAAACAAAAGCCATATCCATGGCTTTTTGAAAAGTTTCCCCAACATTTGAGAAGCCAAAAGGCATTCTACTATAAGCCATGGTTCCTCACTTTGTAGTGAATGCAGTTTTAAATTGATCTTCTTCTTTTACTAAAATCTAATTGTAACCAGAAAATCCATCTAAAAGAGAGAAACGCTCTGAGCTAGAGACATACTGGAGGATTTGTTCCATGGATGGAAAGGGATCATGGTCTTTTAATGAGGCCCTATTTAGGTCTCCAAAGTCAACACACAATCTTAGCTTCCCATTTTTCTTTCTAACAGGAAAAGTATTTGAAATCCAACTACTGTGTTTAATTGGAAATGTTATGCCACTTTCAATGAGTTTGAACACCTTTTGCACTAAGGATTCAATCTTGGGATTAATTGGGATCTATTTTTCCCTGATAGTTTTAGCATTGGGATCTAACTCAATAGTGTGTTGGGAAACTTGTGGGTCAAAACCTTTAAGGTCCCCATACTCCCAAGAAAAGATATCATTATATTCTTGAAACAACTAAACACAAGAATGTTTCTCCAAAGTAGAATTGATCTTACCAAACTTCAAGTTTTTACCTTTTGCAATCTCAAGATCCTCATAATGATCTTGTTGGACTAGTAAGATTGGTTTTTTTTCTTTCTTGATCACCTTAATAAAAAATGGACTCAAGAGTAACCATACCTTTAGGTAACTTATTAGACTTTAGTTGTAGAACTTGTTCATCATACTATTGTTTTAATTTGTCCTGATTAGAAATTGCAGAAATATTCTCTTTAAGAAGAAAATTCAAGATCTTCTCATCATTTTCAAACACTTTCCAATTAGTATCATTGTTAGGAATTGAAGGCCTGACTACAATCTTAACATGTTTATGAAAATGTTCTTTATTTATATTACTTGGTGTATCAAACTATGCTCCAACAACAACAAGTCTATCAACATGCTGATTTTGTTTTCTAGGAATAACAAACAGATTAAAGGATTCAAAATCTTCTATCATATCCCATACACAATGTATATAAGACTTAAGAGAATTATTTTTTATAGCAGGAAGACTCCTCACCTGATTGACAACTAACTCAGTATCACCAAATACCTTTAAGCATTTGATATCTCTTTTCCTTGCCCATTCCATCCCATGAATCAAGATTTCATACTCAACAATATTATTAGTACAAGAAAAACTAAAATAGAAAGATGAATAATATATGTCACCCTGAGGAGACACAAACATTGCACCTCCACCAACACTGTTCCTACTCCTGGACCCATCAAAAAACATCTCCTAAAACTTATCTTGTTGCTCAAGATTCTTGTCTTCATTCTTAACTAGGCTTGGTATTGTCAAATCGGGCTCTTAAAACATGTAATACCCAATACTGACATCCATAAAAATGTTGTTTTGATTATTATGAGCATTTTCTACTGCCCATTCATCTAATAAAATATCAGGGATGCTGTCAATTTGGGTATTTGATTCTAAAGAAACAAGGTTTTCACCTTGATCGTATGCAACACAACTTGCTAATGAACTACAACTGATTGTATGTTTGAAGTCATTTTTTTTGATATTCAACCAAGTTATAGATATGATGATAGACATTAATTAGTTAATGTATTGTCATTGATTTCAACTTATTTGAGTATCATTATGGTAACAAACATCTATTATGGATTGAAGATCTGGAACAAACAAAGTTTATGTGGTCGGTAATTGAAGAGTTCTGTATACACCAAGTAACAATGAACACCAAGTAAATATAGTGTATACCAAGCATAGTGATAACCAAGCTAGGGATCACCGACACATCATGGTATTGACCGAGCAATTTAATCAAACCGAGGCTTACTAGAATGATGAGCTGGCAATTGATGATTCTGAGGTAAATGATAAGGTTTGTTATGATGATCAAACGACTATGAAAATTCAAGGAATATCAGATGACAAAGATTGAAACGTGTTTTTAACACAACCGTCGAGGAAGGTTTAAGCAGCAAAACCAATGATGAAGATGAAGCAGAAAAATATAAAGGATGGAAATTAAATGAGTTATGATGTCTATATAAGAGATAAGAGATTCATTATGAATTACATGATGCTATGATGCACACACATGCAAATTTAATGCATGACAGATCAAACTGGTTGAAGAAAAACTGACCATTATCTGTAGACAACACTGAGCAACAGAGGAAAGAACATTAACAATGTAGAACAAAGTATGAAGAATTAGATGAACTAAAGTGAACAATTGATTAGAGGTATTATGTACTTAACATAGATCTGAAAATCTACAAACAGAGTTGCATTTGAATCAGATCATTACTGTATCAGTTTAACCATTGTTACAGATAAATCCCTTAACCAACTAGGACATGAAAGTATTTATTATGACATTCTAATGAATGTTGAGTGTTTTCTTGTTGACCCCATAGTGAATGATTGGTCAAGGGAGAATTGTTAATTTTAAATCCTCTAACCAGGTCACATTTAATAGTGTGCATTGTAACCTTTAACAGGGTTGGCTCTTAACCGAGCTCACTTCAGAAGAGTGAAATATTTTGGGTTACTAGTCCTAGGTGGTTTTTCTCTTAGCAGGGGTTCCACATTAAAAATCTACGTGTCAATGTGTATGATTGTTGTGGATTGTTATTTTGTTTTACACATTACTTTATCTGCATTGATCGGTAATCACGGTATTGATTTACTGCTACTTGATATATGACTAAAAGTTTGAGATCACAGTATACATTTCACCGAGTTGAATTATATGTTTGAAATTGTTGTTATATACATTTGGGAGAATTTGGGACTATAGGATAATTTGGAGCCAACTGATTCACCCCCCCCTCTTAGTTATTCTAACAATTGGTATCAGAGCACACAGTGCTTAGAAGGAAAGTTTTAAAGGACTTAAGCTAAAGATCAAATGATGTATAAGAGAGACACACGAAAGCTGAACAAGGAGAAATTCTCAACATGGAAGAGCATAATGAGAATATACCTATTGGGGATTAGAGATGACATAACAATATACCTAGATACTGAATGCATCCTACCTATTGGACCTTTGACTGTTACTCATATGAAAGAGAAACATGAACATAACATTATAATGGTAGAAATTGCTTCTTCACATATTGATGTTGAATTTGAGGATATCAAGACATGTACAAAAACCAAGCAGAAGTGGGATGGGTTTACACTAGTTTATGGAGGAGATGCAAATGTACTGAGAGATAAAGTTGAAAGTCTCCAAGGAAAATTTGTTGACATGAGAATGAAAGAAGGAGAAAACATAACATAGTACAATAACCGACTCAAGGAAGTTGTGAATGCTATTCAAGGAGCAAGTGGAACTATTGACGAAGACACTATTGTGAGTAAGATTCTTAGAACTTTATTGCCTATTTATTCTATAAGAGTCTTTGCAATACATGAAATGAGAGTAGAACCTAGAAACAATACTACTATTGATAGTCTTGTTAGTAGATTGATTTCTTTTGAGCTGGACAATTTTGAAAATAGTGTTGTACCTACTATGGAATCTGCATTTATGTCTTCTTTGAAAATTAGTAAATCTGGTAGTAAACACATGATAAGAAATAACAGTGAAAGTGATGATAAATAACTTGATGAACTTGAAGCATTAATGGTTAGAAGATTGCACAAAGGTAAATTAAGGTATAAAGGTAAACTACCTTTGATATACTTTAATTGTAAAGAAATTGTACACTTTGCTGCCTGATGCCCTAATAGAAAGAATGATGAAAGAAATGAAAGATCTAATGATAGAAAACATGATCGAGAATACATAAGCAATGTATAATATGACAGAAGAAATAACCAAGATTACAAAGACAAAGACAAGAAGGCTTGTTACATTGCTGAAGATAAAGATAATGAAACTAATTACGACACTGATGAAGATATTAAGACAATGTTTGTAGCTTTGAAATAAGATTCAAAAGAAGATTAAAGGTATGTTGAAACAAAACTTATTTCTAAAGTTAGAAAGCATGACATTTGGGTTATTGATAGTGGCTGCACACATCACATGACTGGAAATAAAGTAAAAATTTGAATTTCTTGAGCATTATAATGGTGGATCTATTAGAATGGGAAATGATACACCTTGTCAAGTGAAAGGAAAAGGTACTATATTGTTGAACAATCAAATCAAATGTGAGAATGCCTATTGGATGAAAGGACTTAATTATAATCTATTGAGTGTTTCATAGTTGAATAACATAGGTCACCATGTTGCATTTGAAAATAAAAAATCTAGAATCAAAGATGGAACAAGAAAGTTGATCGACACTGGTGAACAATCAAAAGGTAATCTATTCTATCTTGACACTGCTGAAACTACTTGTTTGATGGCTAAAAATGAAGATGTATGGTTGTGGAATAAAAGGATTTGTCATGTAAATTTTGACAACATGGTTAAGATTAGTAAGAAAAGAAAAGTAAGAGGCTTACCGATCTTATCCAAACCTGGCCATGTAATGTGCAAGAATTGTCAAATGGGAAAATATCAAAATCTAGTTTTAAGAGAAATAACTTTTCATCTAATAATATTTTGGAGTTAGTTCATATAGACCTATGTGGACCAATGAGAACATAGATTTATTATGCTGATAGATAATTTATTTTATTTATTGATGACTACTCTAGAATGATGACTGTCATGTTCTTAAAAGAAAAATCTGAAGCATTTAAGATGTTCAAATGGTACAAAGCTAAAGTGGAAAAAGAAAGTGGTAGAGAAATAAAATTTTTGAGATCTCAAAGAGGAGGTGAATTTATTTATGATGAGTTCACTAACTTTTTTAATGAGTATGAAATTAAGAGACATGTTTCTGCACCGAGGACACCACAACAAAATAGAATTGTTGAAAGAAGAAATAGATCAATTATGGATTGTGCTAGAACATTGATGATTGAAAAGAATGTTACACAAACATACTAGAGAGAAGTTGTGAGTACTACTGTATACACATTGAACTAGGTACAACTGAAGAAAGGCACAAACAAGACACCTTATGAATTATGGTATGGTTATACACCTAATGTGAGCTATTTTAGAATATTTGGAAGTCGTTGTTATATTCTAAAAGATGATAGAAATAGGAAATTTGATTCAAAAAGTGATGAAGGAATATTTCTTGGATATTCTACTAAGAGCAAAGCTTATAAATGTTTGAACAAGATTTCTAACAAGATCATTGAAAGTGCAAATGTAAGAGTTGATGAATTTGCTGAGAAGAATGACGAGGAAAGCACAAAAAAACTAGAAGATTACAATAGATTTGTCTACATTGAAGAACCAAACACTTTGCCCATGCAGATACCTAACTTTACCATGCAACATGGTAATGTTACCGAGCAACATGAAGCACCAACTGAGAATCAGGCAAATGTTGCAACTGAAGATCATGATCAAGAACAAAATGAACCTACTGGAGAACACAATGAAGAAAAAAGAATTGAACCTATACTTGTAAAATATGTAAGAAGACATCATCCGAAAAATCAAATTATTAGAGATAAAAGAGCTGGCATGATGACACAAAGTAAGTTGAAAGACAACACATGTTTGATTTGTGAATTTGAAGCTAAAAATGTTAGAGATGCACTTGAAAATGAAGAATGGATTATTTCAATGAATGAAGAAATTGAGTAGATACAGAAAATAAAACATGGACATTAGTACCAAGATTGAGTGATAAGAATGTCATTGGTACCAAATTGATATTCAAAAAAAAATTGAATGAGAATGGAGATGTAACCAGGAACAAAGCAAGATTAGTATGCAAAGGGTATGAACAAGTAAAAGGTATTGACTATGGAGAAAATTTTGCACCCATTGCTAGACTTGAAGGATTTAGAATATTACTTGCATATGTTGCATATAAAGAATTCAAAGTATATCAGATGGATGTTAAGTCTGCATTTTTGAATGAAATACTGGAAGAAGAGGTATACATTGAACAACTTGAAGGTTTTGTTGATCCTGATCAGACAAGCATGGTATGTAAGTTACACAAAGCGTTGTATGGTTTGAAACAAGCACCGAGAGCATGGTATGAAAGACTACATTCCTATCTTATTAGTATTGGATTTATTAGAACAAGTGATAACAAAAATCTATATTTGAAAGGAGGAAATGATGATAAGACTCTTATTGCTGAAATTTTTGTTTATGATATTATATTTGGAGGAAATGATAACTTATGCACATCATTTGTTGATGAAATGAGGAAATAATTTGAAATGTCAATATTTGGAGAGATCAAATTTTTTATTGGCTTGCAAATTTTACAACAGACTAAAGGCATCTACATTACTCAATCAAAATATATCAAGGAAGTACTGAAGACATTCAGAATGGAAGAATCAAAACCAGTCGAAACACCTATGGTGACAGGATGAAAAATGACAAAAGAAGATAAGACACCTGTGGTAAATCAGACATTGTACAGATCTATGATTGGAAAGTTGATGTATGTTGTACACACTAGACTAGACATAACACACATAGTTGTAATTATAGCAATATTTTCTGATAATCCCAGAGAATCACATATGATTGTTGTAAAGAGAATTTTTAGATACCTGAAAAACACTGGAGATTATGGATTATAGTACAAGAGAGATGGAAAATTCAAACTGAAAGTTTACACTGATGCTAATTGGGTTGGGAACATTGATAATAGAAAGAGCACTACTGGTGGAGCATTCTTTATAGATAAAAGATTAGTTACTAGGATAATTAAAAAACAAGGATGCATACTTAGTCAACTGCAAAAGCAAAATATGTTGTTGTTGCTGCAAACTATTCAAACATTGCATAGATAAAACAACTTTTTAAAGGTATGAATGAAGAGATCACTAACCTAGTAATAATTTATTGTGATAATACTAGTGCAATAAATATTTCAAAGAACCCTGTGATGCATGCAAAGACAAAGCATATATCTATCAAATATCACTACTTGAGGGAACAAGTACAAGAGAAACAAGTTATACTGGAATATGTATAATCAAAAGAACAACTTGCAGACATATTCACTAAACCCTTACCGAAGGATACATTTGAGTACTTGAGGAGTAGACTAGGGGTTCGTCCCTAGTCTATCGGTCACTAAGATGACTAGGAGGTTGCATCAACCTGCATCAATCATGTTGATGCAAAGCTGAACTGGACTGACAAAGATATATCAATACATTGCAAGGTACTTATTCTAGTGCATTGAAAACCAATGATTTTTTTTTGGCTAATGGAGAGATGTATATTTTATTTTTGGAATTTTTGTCAAAGGGAGAGAATGATTCAATGAAATATATATCAATAAAAGGGAGAGAATGATCACGGAAGAGAAAGGGAGAAAAATGACATCAATCTACAGATAGAAAAGATTCAAGAATAGAAGAGTCAAAACTGTAGGGAGAGTCTGCATGGTGAGTTTTTAATGCTGAAACATTTTATATACTCAAGCTAGAGAGAGCTACAATATTTTGTAGTTGTAGAATGAAAGTTTGGTATTCTATGGCATTTTTATATTGTATATTTCATATTGTGTTGCCATTAATGCCAAAGGGAGAGATTGATGAACTACAACTAATTGTATGTTTGAAGTCATTTTGTTGATAGTCAATCGAGTTACAAATATGATGATAGACATTAATCAGTTAATGTATTGTCATTGATGTCAATTTATTTGAGTATCATTATGGTAATAAACATCTATTATGGATTGAAGATTTGGAACAAACAAAGTTTATGTGGTCAGTAATTGAAGAGTTCTGTATACACCGAGTAACAGTGAACAATGAGTAAATATAGTGTATACCAAGCACAGTGATAACCGAGGTAGGGATCATTGACACATCATAGTATTGATCGAGCAATTTAATCAAACCAAGGCCAAGTAGAATGATGAACTAGAAATTGATGATTCTGAGGTAAATGATAAGGTTTGTTATGATGATCAAATGACTAGGAAAATTCAAGGAAGATCAAACGACAAAGATTGAAATGTGTTTTTAACACAATTGCCAAGGAAGATTTAAGCGGCAAAACCAATGATGGAGATGAAGCGACAAAATCTAAAGGATGAAAATTAAATGAGTTATGATGTCTATATAAGAGACAAGAGATTCATTATGAATTACATGATGCTAAGATGTGCACACATGCAAATTTCATGCATGACTGATCAAAATGGTTAATGACAGAACCGAGTATTTTTTATTAGACAACATCGAGCAACAGAGGAAAGAGCATTAACCGAGTAGAATAGAGTATGGAGAATCAGATGAACTGAAGTGAACAAATTGATCAGAGGTATTATGTACTTAGCATAGATCTAAAAATCTACAAACAAATTTGTATTTGAATCAAATGATTACTGTACCAGTTTAACTATTGTTACAGATAAATCTCTTAACAGAGTAGGACATGAAAGTCTTTATTATGGCATTCTAATGAATGTTGAGTGTTTTCTTGTTGACCCCATAGTGAATGATTGGTCAAGAAAGATCTGTTAGTTTTAAATCCTCTAACCAGGTCACATTTTATAGTGTGCATTGTAACCTTTAACAGGGTTGGCTCTTAACCAAGCTCACTTCAAAAGAGTGAAATATTTTGGGTTACCGGTCCCAGGTGTTTTTTCCCTTAGTAGGGTTTCCAAGTTAAAAATCTGTGTCAATGTGTGTTATTATTGTGGATTTTTTTTTTTTTTACACATTACTTTATCTGCATTGATCGGTAATCACAGTATTAATTTACTGCTACTCGGTATATGACAAAAATTTTGAGATCACATTATACATTTCACCGATTTGAATTATATGTTTGAAATTGTTGTTATATACATCTGGTAGAATTTGGGACTGTAGGATAATTGGGAGCTAACCGATTCACCCCCCCTTCCCCCTCTATGTTATTCTAACACTTGCATTAATCACACTGGGTATATATGGCTCAATATGGTCTTTTGCAAGGACCTCTTATTCAATGGTGACTTTAGTACCATAATGGGTTCTGAACAACATATGGGACCAATTTGAGGATAGGTAGCGTCTTATATTGGCCATAAACTCCCTTGACAAACATAAAGCAAAATAAGGAGGGAGGTCAATAAAAAATATACCCTATAAAATTGAGAAATTGGGACAGGCATGGAGTGTCATTGTCATCTTTAATTACACCAACTATATTGACAATTAAACCATGTAATTACACTACCCCTTTCTCTAAAGGTTGATAAACTAATCCTAACTGATCATCAATTTTATTGGGCATGACAGAGCTAGTAGCTCCACTATCCACCATATAGTTATGCACTAAATTATCCCCAATAATCAAAGATACATAAAAAGGAGGAGGTTTCACATTTTACCTGGTATCTTGTTGTTGTCTTGAGGAGTACCCTTTTAGACAGTATTTGTTAAAACCGCTTTGAGGGGTTCCTTAAAAACTTGCTTAGGATCCTTCTCCTCTAATAAATCTTTCTTTAACAAATCAATTTTTCCTGGAATAGCCAATAAATCCCACATTGACATGGTGACATTCATCCTTCTCATATTTCCACAATTTTGAAAGACACAGTTGCATACACTTTATGTTGCACTTTAATTTTAGTATGAGCCAACTGAGGTTGTGGCTGCTCCTTAATTGGTATAGTAGGGTTTATTTACAATAACTTTGGGAATTGAGTGGTTGGAAATTATGAAATTACAGTCTCTTTACCTTTAGTTGTTGCTTGCTCTATTTCTAGAGCTCTCTTCTTGGCTCTAGTGTTGACTGCAATTGGAGAGTCACAACTTACTCTACAAAACTCTTCTCCTTGCCAATTAAAGAAAGAAGTTTTAGTTGGATTAGGAATATGTTACTACTCAAATCCATCATCAGTTGCATCTGGCTGTAAAC
The DNA here is from genome assembly GCA_018584345.1 of Thuja plicata. Taxonomy (NCBI): domain Eukaryota; kingdom Viridiplantae; phylum Streptophyta; class Pinopsida; order Cupressales; family Cupressaceae; genus Thuja; species Thuja plicata. The sequence goes on from MU224968.1 coordinate 7,334,052, forward strand.
TTGATTCATTTTGAACCATTAACGCATGGTTTAAGATTCCATTTGAACAAGTAGCCTGACTATGTGCTTGATTATAGGGATAACACCACTCATTCTACTGCCATATTATTCTGGGATGGAACAAGATCTCTGAATAGATTAGAAACATTAAGAGGCATTGGATTATAAGGCTGAAAAGGCCTTTGATTAAAATTTTGTCTCGCCCTTGGTAATTTCCTTGATATGGTTGTTTACCACCTTGATTCTGTTGTTGCGGACTCTGATTCTACTGCGGATGATAATACTGGTTACTACCTTAGTGTTGGTGTTGTAATTAATGGGAAGTGTGTAATGAGAGGGGAGGGGTGAATCAGTACCTCTAAAACTTTTGTATCTTTTAACCTTTATCCTTTAAGTTATTAAATGTTTATCCAACCATCTGTTCTATACTAGCTTGATGTAAGTTTTATCAATTCATAATCTTAATCATACACGTGAACATTTATAGAAACATTTATGAAATTAATTGACACATAACACAAGATATGATATCGCAGAAAACTCCCATTAGGAAGTAAAAACTGCGGCGGGGATGACACCCACAAATTCTTCACTATCTGCAGATTGGAAGGTGCTGGTCAAGGCTTACAATTTGATCACTATTGATGATCTACCCGGTTAAGAGTATCTATGGAGACCTATTAAATTCTACTCTGTTAAGAGCTTTATCAACACTGTTGAGTGTGCACTTGGTTAAGAGATTTATAGTTGGACTGTTAAATCCACCTTCCTTGAAAGGATTTTTACACTTTGCTTCACTTGTTAGAATGAGAGCAAATTATAATTTGACCTGGTGTATGAAATCTCCTATGGCTGATTATAGATCCATTTAAGATTAAATGAATAAGTATATCACCTAATGTGATTGAATAATACTTCTGATGCTCAATAGTCTCTGTTCTTGGTTCTTGCTAACCAAATTCACCTTTTGCTGTTTTGGTTCATGAAACTTTCAATCTGATCCATAGATGTGCTCGTATGCTTCATTCATCCTCTCATCTCTCTCTCATACATAATAATGAATGATTACATATTCTATTTATAAGACAGATTGACCTAATCAAGTTTCATGTAAAACAATATTAACTCTAAGATCACAGGTTTACAACTTTACCTTGATCTCCTAGTCTATGTGTTTTAAATCAGTTAGACTGATTAAAGCACTTACACTCATGTTTCTTGTCCCTAAAGAAATGGTTTTAAAACAAATCAAGATTCTATAAATAGAACATGACTATTTAATCTGATGTGGAAGTCAGATCCACTTTTTGTGGGCTTCAACTGACTTTTGGTTTCTAACAATCGGTTATGCTCTAAAATCAGTTGAATGTCTTTCAGGTTCCTTGTTTGAATTGTTCTCTCAATTTTCTCTTTAATTGTCTCTCAGGTTGCACTGTATCTTACATGTCGGGTTCCTCTTTATCCTTTTGACTTTGCATTTTTGGTTTACACACAAAATTATGTCATCGGTTTTCTTTGTACTTAGCAATTTTTGGTGATCTCGTGTATCTACATTTTTGGTTTTCTCTTTCTCCTTTCTTTCGGTGTATGCTTACCGAAAGTGTTATTTTCGTACTAATGGAAAAATAATGTCATCAATCTCCCCCTTTGAAATTAGTATAAAAACTGATATGTACAAAATACTAACAAAATGTTAAGTATGTACAACATATATAATCCTTAGTCATTTCATGACCCCCCCTATGTATATACCGGTATATCATTATTTTCCCCTTTTTTCCATAGTACTGTATAAATGCCTATCTGTACATATCATTATTTTCCCCCTTTTTTGATATTAAGGGAAAAGTTGTATACCTTATAGTTTATCAAAAATGTGAGAGTGTGAAGACTTCATGTCTTCCATCATCTTCTCCCACTGGTCCTTTAGGTTCTCTAGAACCATGTGCTCGGTCATATCATAAATGTTGTCTGTTACAGACATCTTTGAGGTTTCTATCAGTTGTCTTTCCAAATTGATATGCTGTTGAAGAAGTGTCATATTTGATAGAAGTTGAGCTTGGAGCTCGGTGACCTCTTCCTTGAATTGTGTTTCTGCTTCCCACAGTTCTTGCCTTAACCTTTTTATTTCAATAATATTTTCACAATGCAACTTAATTGTATTGTCTCCGGTGGTTAAGCTTTTAGCACTATTAGCTAGATTAGAATCTAACTTTGCTATGTTTTCACTATGCTCTTTAGTGAATTTCTCTAGTGTGCTTAGTTGTTGAATCAAGGAAATAGCTTCAGCAATAATAAGATCTGATTCACTTGTGAATTCTGAAAGATTTACCTTGTTAACTACCACTTCTTGGCTAATTTTATCAACAAGTTTCTGCTGGTACTTCTTCTCTTCTCTCTCTTCAATTTCCTTCTCTGCATCAATTTTCTATGTTGTAATGGCTTATGTGAGAGTGGCTAGTTGATCAAGTATTGGTTTATTCTGTTCAACATTAATGTCAGGTACAATATGTCCCTAGTTTTTTCCAGTACCATGGAGTCTTGGTGATGCTTCCTCAACTTTCTCTTGTAATGTCTTCCTCTGGCATATTTCACTGCATTCTTTCAGTGCTTCATATTCAAGTGTTGGGTCACATTTGGGTATCTCAATGATTTCATCTAAAGTGACTTCCAACTTACTCTTTTTGGATTTCTTCTTCTTCTTCTTCTAAGTTTCACTTGAGTGTAGTACCATAGCCATCTTCTCAGCTTTTTCTGTGGTGCTAGATGAAGTTACTTTTGGTATTTCCTCTTTTTGCTACTTTGTTTCTGTGTCATCTTGTCAGTTTTATGTAGACATCTCCACATCAACCTTTACATTATCAGTAGAAAATTTTTCAGTTTCCTTAGGAGTGCCATCTTTGGGTTTTCCCTTCATCAGTTTCCTTATGCACTTCATCTGTCTTTGTCTGTGCATCCTTCTCGGTTGTGTCTCCATCTATTTTATTTGACTCTCCTTTTGTAACCTTGTTAGTTTTAGTTATAATGTGAGTGTCACTGATGTCCTTCTGATCATCAGTGTTGTCTTTCTTTCCTTCATCCCCTGCATCCTTGGGAATGCTTGACACTTTATCAGGTGACTTGTCTATTTCTTACAGAATATTGATGGCTTGTTTCAATATTGGCATGTTTTATGGTATGTTCACATGTGAAGTATCAAATGTTGTGTCCTACTCATCGGTTGTGTCCTTGGTAACATTGACATCTTCATATTTTTGTATTTCTTTTGTTGGGTCATCGGTTATGTTGATGACTGTGTTATCCACAATGTTGTCCTTAGTGATGTTGGACCATGTTTCATCTGCAACTTCCACATTCTTGTTATCAGTTGTGTTCATTTCTTCTTTATCTAACTCAACTGATGTGTCATCTTCTGCATCTTTGATTATGATGTTTTCTTGAGTTGCCTGATTTTCATCTTTTTGTTGTAGGTCTTTTTCGGAGCTAGCTTCCTCAATAGGTCTATTGATTATTTTAATCCATTTCTTGTGACTTTCTTGTTCAAGCTCTATGATCCTCCCTTCAATAAATTTTTAGGCTCTCAACTTGGGTGAGAACTCCTTTTTATGATTCTCCATTATCTCATCAATTTCTCCCCTCTTGGATTTAGGAGGCATAAGAGAAATAAGTACTCTTTCCCTTGTCTCCTTTTCATTCTTTAATGCAAATGTCCATCTGGCATACAGTCTGTCCAAGAGTTCCCTTGGTACATTATTACCTTCAAATTGAATTGGTATGTACTTGAATTTGTACATCTTTGCAATGATGGCATCTTCAACTTTGTTTTGATCTTCTGGATCTAGTTTTAGCCATCTTCGTATCTTAGAATTTGTAATATATGTTGAATTTGTAATAGATTTTCATACCTCATCAATTATTTCTGGAACCTTAATCTTTTTTGCTTCAACACCTTCATCTTGTTTGGTGTCCTCAATATCTTCCCTTGTTTGAACAAACTTTCTTCTCTTTGATGACCCTCTTTTCTATGTGGCAAGTTTCCTCTTGTAGGTTCTAAATTTTCCTTTCTTCAAGGGTGATGGACTTGAGTCCTTCATTGTTTGGCTTCTTGTTCTTGAAGCATATGTGGTTCTTTGCTTCTTTCTTGGTGGAAGAGGTCGTGAATATGATTTTGTGGCCTCAGAGTCATTCTTTTTTGCAGCTTTGTCGATGGGTGACTGGCCTTCAGTCTCTTCCTCCTTGTCAGCTTCTTCTTCCTATTCGATTTCTTCTTCTGTTGCCGATAATATTTTCTTTAGGTTCTTGACCATTTTATCCTTTTTCCTGACTATTTGCTTTACAACCAGGCCAAATTTGATTCTTGATTTGGCCTCCTCACAAGTTCCAAACTTTGGTTGTTTCTTTTCTAATGGTTCATTTATCAATGCATCAATTGCCTTGGATGCTTGATCAATATTTACCTCATATTCTAAAGGTTGTAACCATGCTATCCTTGGTACAACAGGTTTGATGTATGTGTAATCGGTGTCAACCATGAAACATATATCATTTTTGAATTTCTCTATAAGTTGTTCAGGGATCCTTACCCTTTTCTACATTCGATCCTTGAATCCTACAAAGTATTCATCCATGAATGTTTCAAAGTTTTCCCCCAGTGATGTTATGTATTCATTGATCTGCATGGTGACTGATTTTGTGGTATCCCATTTTACATCTCCTATTGATGGAAATGTTTCTTGAAAGTAAAATAAAATGCACATGATAAGTGATCCAAACTTACATGTATTTGTCTTAGCATTTCTTATAGTCCTCATGTTCTCTTCTAGCTGGCTCAGTAGAAGTGTTGACAGATCCAACTGAGTACCTTTCTTTACAATCTTGTATGATATATCTACTACACCGAATGCTACGCTGTTCATCTTGCTAGCTTGGAATAATTTATAACCTATAACACATGCTTTGAATTTAAGTTCATCATCGGTTATAGTAGATACCTTTAGTCCTCTGCCATCACATTTTTCTCTAGTGTTTTCTCAATCTCAACCTTGGGTGGATGTTTCAATTCTTTTACCTTCTCGGTTACAGGGTAACCGGTGACTACATGGATAACATCTCGAGTTATCATCTTTGGCTCATCCAGCCATAGTTTGTGATTGTGCATTTAGCTTAGTACTAACTGAATCCACTCAGTTTTGAATGCCTTCAAGAATAATAGGGCATTAGTGAGCCCTTTCACCTCTGTGTGCTTGTGTTCATCTTTTATGGATCCATCTTCATTACACAGCTTCTTGTAAGCTTATTCCACTTCTAAATCACCTATTTCTACAATCTTGCAGTGGATGTAAGCTCGCACGTCTTCGATGAGAAAAACCCTAGCTGGTATTCGCGAGAATGCTCCAACATTGTCAGGTTGTGATGCAACCTCAGGGTAAATCTTGTAATGTGGTTCTTCACATACATAATTCTTGACAAGTTTAACCTCATCCTTCTTGATGTTCTTCTATTTGGTGGTTCTTGAGGTTGTGGCCATTGTTTCAAAGAAATTTAGGGCTTTCTAAAAAATGTGTAAACAAAGTTCTTGGTTGACGTAGTAACTTACTATTTACACCTGCAATGATCACTAATCTATTGGAGTGCTCCGGTTGAGTTGAAGTTGCTCTGTGATGCTATTTTTTGTTTGCTCAAATTTTTGCTCTCATCGCTCTGCTCTAGTTGTGGTGAAGAATGAAACCCTTTCGTCGCCCTTTTATAGGTGTTTGCCCTAAAAAGTGAGTCATTAATGCTCAACTACTCCTTAGTGTTTGAAGATAGAGTTCGTCGGTTTGAACATTAACTTCTCTTCGGTGACAATGTGACATTTTGGGGCGGTCGTTTAACTCTTTTCTTTTACCGACGGGTTTTGGTGTTGTGTGCAAACAACTTATTCACCTTGCTTGATTACCGATGAGTCTCAGTTTACACTAGAAACTTTGCTTTCTCATATTGACCAATGCTTCTTGGTAAGTGTAGGCAGTTTTAGCTTTGAGCGTGTACCGATGGATTTTGGTATGTATGCCCGATAGAATAGTTATCATAGATTTTAACAAGTAATACTATGATGCATCTTTACTTATGCTAATTTGGCATTTCATCAACATATTATGGAACAAATGTAAAATAATACACAGTGTAATGCAGTTCCATACTTATTCTGCTTAGGTGGGGGCAGTGATGTCACCAGATCCATTAGATGGGGTGTCACCATTTGTATTGCTCGGTCCAACTTCATCATTATTTGAAGCTTTTCTCCACATTTTGTCTCTCATTCTCTGGATGTCTTCAATGGTTTTTCCATTGGGATATGTGTTGGTCTCTGTTATGCGGTCTCTGTATTCTTTCTTGAGATGGTCAACTTTATGACAGTGTAAGCATGCCATTCTGAGGTTAGTCCAGCCTCTAGACTTTCTATTCCACTATCTCATATAGTTTGCAATAATGTGACAAAATCTTCCACATTCTGTACAATTTTTCCATGTGTTGTAATCCCATACATACTGGTTACCGACTCTTTTTGGTTGATAGGGAGTTTCTTGACCTTTAGGCTTCCATGCTTGCTTTTTCTTTTTCCAACATTCAAGAGTTGTGTACCCATTCATTTTTCAAGTAGGACAATATTTAAACATGTAGGTTTCCTTCTTTGGTTGTTTCATCTCAGACTTACATTCATATGCTTTATGTCCTTTCCTGTTACATTTATAACAAAATCCTATGAACGAAGATGTGGATTTAGGAATACCTTTCATTTTGCCTCTACATACATTTGATGTGTTCCCTTGCTTTCCATAGTGATTGCATGTAAGATTTCTTGGTCTTGGACTTGTATAGACATTCTTTGGATCAACTTGATTGGGTGATTCTCCATTCTCAGTAAAGCCTAGACCGGTGTTGTTGTTGACTCTTCATTGTCCTTCAAGAAAATCATCCATTCTTTTATTGCTTTCTTCAGCTTTCTTGATAATTTAATTATGCTACTGCTGAATTCTTATTTAATGTTTCAAATTTTCATTCTCATCCCTTAGCTCACCGATAACTTCTATTCCTTCAATGAGTTCAACATTCATTCTATTTTCCTCTTGACTCATAAGAATAATCTGATTTGTGATCTCATGGTGATGCTCTGTAAGTCTTTGTATTTGAGACTCTTTCTCTTGTATATTTTCTGTAATCTTCCTTCTATCATCAATAGCTAGTGTTAGTGTTCTTTCTTGCTCAGCTTGTCTATCACTGTTCATGACACCAATCATTCTTATCATCTGTGTCTCTTGACCAATTTGCAGATATTTTACTTGTCCAACCAGATGTTGATTGATTTCATTTAGGCTTTTGATGCTTTCTTATGATACGTCTGATGCTTTGCTTGTAGTTGATCCTGAAGACTCAAAGAAATCTGGTATCTCTTCCTCATGATAATCTATTTCATTACAATGAGTTACCATAATATTTCTTTCATCTAACAACTGTCTCATATTGATTCTAACTTCTTTATACCGCTCATAGAAGATCTGAATTTCTAGCTTCTTATTTTCAATATTTTTGTCAAGTCTGTACTTCTCCATTGTATGATCTTTTCTCTTAAGTCTTTAAGCTTTTACAAAGAAGATACTTAGCTTTGATACCAATTGTTGGAATTACTGGGAAGTGTGTACTAAGAGGGGAGGGGTGAATCAGTACCTCTAAAATTTTTGTATCTTTTAACCTTTATCATTTAAGTTATCAAATGTTTATCCAACCATCTGTTCTATACTATCTTGATGTAAGTTTTATCAATTCATAATCTTAACCGTACATGTGAATATTCATAGAAACATTTATGAAAGTAATTGGCACATAACACAAGATATGATATTGCAAAAAACTCTTGTTAGGAAGTAAAAACTGTGGTGGGGATGGCACCCACAAATTCTTCACTATCTACAGATTGGAAGGGGCCGGTTAAGGCTTACAATTTGATCACTTCTGACGATCTACCCAGTTAAGAGTATATATGGAGACCTGTTAAAGTCTACTTTGTTAAGAGCTTTAGCAACATTGTTGAGTGTGCACTCGGTTAAGAGATTTATAGTTGGACTGTTAAATCCACCTTCCATGAAAGGATTTTTACACTTTGCTTCACTTGTTAGAATGAGAGAAAATTACAATTTGACCTGGTGTATGCAATATCCTATTTCTGATTACAGATCCATTTAATATTACATGAATAAGTATATCACCTAAAGTGATTGAATAATACCTTTGATGCTCGGTAGTCTCTGTTCTTGGTTCTTGCTAACCAAATTCACCTTTTGCTATTCTGGTTCATGAAACTTTCAATCTAATCCATAGATGTGCTCGTATGCTTCATTCATCCTCTCATCCCTCTCTCATACATAATAATGAATGATTACATAGTCTATTTATAAGATAGATTGACCTAATCAAGTTTCACGTAAAACAATGTTAACTCTAAGATCATAGGTTTACAACTTTACCTTGATCTCCTAGCCTATGTGTTTTAAATCAGTTAGACTAATTAAAGAACTTACATTCATGTTTCTTGTCCCTAAAGAAATGGTTTTAAAAACAAATCAAGACTCTATAAATATAACATGACTATTTTATCTAACTTGGAAGTCAGATCCACTTTTTGCAGGCTTCAACTAACTTTTGATTTTTGACGGTCGATTATGCTCTGAAATCAGTTGACTGGCTTTCGGGTTCCTTGTTTGAACTATTCTCTCAGTTTTCTCTTTGACTATCTCTCGGGTTGCACTATATCCTACACGTCAGGTTCCTGTTTATCCTCCTAACTTTTCATTTTTGGTTTACACACAAAATTGTGTCGTCGATTTTCTTTGTACTTAGCAGTTTTTGGTGATCTCTTGTATCTGCATTTTCAGTTTGCTCTTTGTCCTATCTTTTGGTGTATGCTTACCGAAAGTGTTGTTTGCATACTAATGGAAAAATAATCTCATCATCTAGGATTGGTAAGGTGGTCTACCTTGGAAATATTTCCTTTTTGGACTAACTATCTCATTCCCCAGGGTCCACAGTATGCTTTCAATATTTTGTTGGTTGTTTTTAATGTCTTGTAGCTCTTGTGAAGGACTTGCAGTAGCTGGAACATTTGTCATAATAGACGATGATACTAAAGGAGAAAAATATGGTATACTCAGAGGCATACTAGGTTGTATATCTAGAAAAATGGGCATAGGTGGCCTAGGTGCTATCTTTCCTACCTGAATAAGGCTATTTTCTGCTCTAATGACAATATAAAAAAGCTTGAGGAAGGGTAGTTCCTCCCATGGACTATTACTGAGATATCACTATTCAAACTCTTTAAATAATATAAGAAAGCATAATCAGCTAAAGGCCTTACCATTGTAGGAATTATATTCCATGTCCTTAGAAAACATGTTTTGAAATCAGTCATTTGCTCATGAGGAGCTCTTTTAATAGTGGTTAATTGCTCCACTAGAGACAAGTGGTTAGATTTGTCTTCAAAAAATTTAGACAACACATCTCCAAGATGGTCTCATGAATCAATTGAACCAACTGCAAGAGATCTGAACTATTGTAAAGCTTTTCCTTTTAGTGAGGGTGTTAGAATCTTGACAGCTACATCATCCTAAGTGACATGATGAACATTACAAAGAGTAGCCATATCTCTAATGTGTTCAAAATCCATGGTCTGACTATCTCTAGTAAAGTTAGGTAGGCTTTTCAATGCTACCAATGGTACATCATGATGCTGACCAAAATTGAGAGGGCTACCTTGGTTAAAATGCACAAATGAAAACTATCTTTTTATGACATTAGTTTGTACTTGTACAAAACTTGTAGGTATAAATTCTCTAGCTGCAAAAAGAGAAATGGTCACTACTAAAAATAAAACAGCGGAAAAAAGGAAACCAGAGGTTCTACTCTGCAAGTTGGTGGGTGAATGCTTCTTTACTTCCCTTTTTTTACAGTCCTTCACTCATTTTTGGTTCTCTTACAGGAGGCGGTGATTAAACTCTACCAATGGAAGAGCTCTTCTTGTTTTCCTCCCCTGTCTTCTAGGTGGAGACAGTTGCAAATACTCACAATATTTTGAACTTCTTGTATCAATATTTCTCATATAATCACATTAGCACTTGATCTCTTGTTCTTTTCACCATGAAGTTGCCAGATACACTTTAAACACAACCTCTTATAGGTCTATTTTATACTGACAATGTATCAAAATCAACATAAATCCAAAATAGACTCCTTTTGTGTCCTACAGGGCATGCCAAAACTGTTGTCTCTCAAAAATGCACCCTTGCTAAGTCTCTAAACTTAGATTTTAGGAGAAACATGGAAACACTCTTAGGTTGGTGGGATTTTCCGAATTTTGGAATGAATCTTTGGGTTTTAGGCCGGTTCCTATTTGATGTTTCACCTATGTCCAAATGAAAAAAAAACTAAAGTTTTAAAGGAAAATGGATAGAGAATGCAAAAAATAATCTGGTCTATTCTACTAGGTGATGCACCAAAGTTAACATAACTATAATCAAGCTTTTTAATCACAAGAAATCTCTGAAAAGGGGACAATGTTTCATTAATTGACACTAATTGATGATTAGAAAACTTTCATATAAGTGCTTCATAAGAAGGATTTGCAGTTTTATTGAGATACATGTGAAAGGGATTAACAATCTCCACAATGAATCAGACTCCAAAAACTAAATGATCACAACTTATAACCTATGCAAAGATGTAATACTATTCACTTAGAGATGAAGGACTGCGACATATACTCGCATGATCAAAAAATAGATACAATACAAGAAGACATCAAATCAAGATTACATATAGTAAAGTGAACACAAAATAGGTCTCTGAAACTCTAATCCTTATTCAAAATAACTTCAAAGGAAAATTATTGTCATACAATTACAGTGGCTGCCAGAGCCTCATAAAACTAGAGGATCAGAATAATAATCACTCCTATTTTTCTTCAAAATTCTAGGAACCCCTTACAAATGATCTTTTGACTCATATTTATGCTTTTTAGCCCAACTACATTTAGGGAAGCAATAAATTTTGAATCAGACCATCCTTACAAGCTCAATTTTTTTTGAGCCCATCAAACATCTTGAACAACTCAAAAGAGAGATAAAATTAAAACCCTCCCATACCATGATAAATGTAACCCTATCCCGATCAAGGATAGCTATTAAAATTTAGCAAATCTATCATTATTTAATCTAGAACTTTCTCTCAGCGCCAAAAGAATCACATCTCTATATCGATCTGATCCATCTACCCATCTCTAGAGCTTATTTTTACAACCCTAGCCATTAAAAACCTTCAACGATCACTTTGCGGCAAGCAACAAATCAGATATTATTTCTTTAAAAATGTGACAGTTGATTTCCTTTATCTATTTAAATATCATTCGTTGATCTCAAGGTTATCACTTTTGAACCTCCATCGAGCAATTTTTTCCATTGAACAAGCAAAAAACCCCCTATTTGAGGCCACACGTTACTCACAAAATCAAACGGTCATTGGGACCCACCCACTATGCATCGAACAAAAACCATCTTCGAGAAACTCAGCCAGCAGAAAATGAGGCCTCAAGTTACTCGATAGTACCATGGCCCCTGGGACCCACCTATCACATGTATCGAATAAGCTAGAGGATCAAACAACATGAAAATGGCCCGTTTGCTACACAAACTTCCCGCCACCATTATTGAGTAACATCTTGTATTAAGTAACCTGAAGAGGGCTCGATACGATGCACAAGAAAGCTCAACAATTAATGACATGGTAGACGAGGCCCCTCCATCAAGTAATTTTCATCATCGAATAACTCAAAGAAGGCTGAAATGACACATAAGCTATTTGACATCCATTTGGTCCCACCAACACTCGCATCTGCCTTGGACACGTGGTAGAAACTTGCATCATCACAGCCCTACATGATGACCTAGGAAATGTGATGCCATCATGTGAGCTCATGACCTTTGGCAGAATATTCTTTCTCATCCTACAACCTTGCGACCACCGCACATCTCAACCTTGATTCGTCCATGTGTTTGCATCTTGCAAACTCGTGAGCCTTCATCGTAATTTCTTTAATCTCTCACGACCTCGCAATCACTGACCTCTAGACATTACTCACAAGCTCGCCAAAAATCTCTTCTAATTTTTCTAACTGTCACGACCTCGCAACTGATGTCACTCACAAGATCACCATCATTTTTATAATTGCTTCTTTAACCCGCAACCCAACAAGAACTGCTAGTCGCGAGCTCGTAGGTCAAGTCGTAAACCGCTTGTCTATCTCGTGATCCTATGACAAAGCCACTCATTAGCTCGTAGACCTAACCGCCTGATGAACTATAACTGATTGAATGTTTGAAGATGTTAAGTTGATGATCATGCAAGGCATTAAATCAATTAATGTATTGTATTGTATTGTCATTGATGTCAACTTGATATAGTCTGTATGGTCATGGACATATAGCTAAAAGACATCAAGGAACCAATGAATCAGGGGCTATACTATCAGTAATGCATATAAGTCAAGTATTCACAAAGTGATTGTATACACCGATGGAGTGCACACTGACGATCAGAGTAAACAAGAAAAGTCACAATGTTACACGATGAGAAAATGCACAACATTATCGATGAGCAAAGTCATAGTGTTGCCCGATGAGCAAAGCATAGTGTAACCCGACGGATAGAATTATAGTGTTTCCCGACGGATGGAGATCCTAAAGACAACTGAAGTCACACCAATGGAACAGTCAGTTGTTACCAATGACTAACTGAAGTATTGACCGACAGAACAGAGAGTTCAGTAATGACAAAATGCTTAGCTATCAAGAGCTAAAAATAGACTTAACTAATACTTATCATTGTTTTAATCGACAAGATAAAGCCGAAGATAAGTAAAGGATTTAAAGCTGCTTAGTCCAGTTGGCAAGAAGATCTCTACGAGATAAAACTAGAGTTTTGATTTAAATCTAATTGGCAAGAATTGTGGATCACACCAAGATCAAAAAAAAATCAAGAACCTAGAAATGGTGATATCATGTCTATAAAGAGACAACCTAATTCATTATGAAAATGGTGAAGGGGAGTGACAAGAAAAGAGATTCTAAAGAGATTTTGAAGGAGAAGAAGGTTTGAACATTCAGACTTGCTCAAACAAGCTGAGAAAAGAGCTAAATTCTAAAGACACCGATGAACAGTGAGACAACATCACAGAGAAGAACAGCGTGGAGAAAAGGTATTGAATTGATAACATTGATCAAAAAGGTAATGCACTTACAATAGATCTAAAAATCTACAATTCAAGTTGTATATGTGAACAGATCAATTTATTGTTTCACTTTAACCATTGAAGCATCAAGTCTCTTAACCGAGCAGGACTTAAAAGTCTTTTGTAATTGAGATACATCCCAAGGAGTATCAAAAAGTTTGATCATACAAAGTAGCATTGGATATGCTCGATACCTATTGACAGGCCAAGTGAGTGTTTGATCAAGGATGGT
>MU224968.1:7347648-7362657 GCA_018584345.1 Thuja plicata
GATCAAGGATGGTAGCATTAGATGCCAGATACTAAGTGAAAAACTATCTATTTAAATCCTCTAACAAGGTCACACCTAACAGTGTGTTTGTAACCTTTAACAGGGTTGGCTCTTAACCAAGCTCACTGCAGAAGAGTGAAAATTTTGGGTACCGGTCCCAGTGGTTTTTCCATTAACAGGGTTTCCATGTTAAAAATACACGTGTTAATGTGTCTATGAGTCATTACTTTATTGTTTTGCATTTCACTTAAGTAAATTTGGATTGATCGGTATACACTAGTTATTTAATGCATTTCGGTAAATAGAAAGACTGCTTATCGGTAAACATACAGAAGAAGGTTTTACAAAGCATTATGACAAGTAGTAATTTGATATAAGTATTTCAAGGCATTCATCTTGTAGGAAAAAATATAACTAGAGGCTTAAAAGTGGTAATAAGTTTTAAAGGGTAGATTTAAGGATTAATTTTTCAGGCCACTGATTCACCTCCCCCTCTCAGTTATTACTAACAATTGGTATCAGAGCTTGTGTGCTTAGAAAAGGAGTTTAATAGCTCAAGATAAATATCACAAGATGAATAGACAAGATGTGCCCAAGTTGAACAAAGACAACTTTTCTTCATGGAAAAGAAGAATACGACTCCACTTATCAAGTATTGGAAATGATGTTACTCAATACTTAGATATTGAATATGTGTTTCCCACAGGAGCACCCACAGTTGAAAAAATGAGAGAGAAGCATGAGCACAACTGCATGATGATAGAGCTTTCTTCCTCACTCTTCGATGCTAAATTTGAAGATGTCAAAGCATGCACAACTGCAAAGCAGATGTGGTAAAAATTGAAGCATGTACATGGTGGTGATAAAAATGTTTTGAGAGCCAAGGCAGAAAGCCTTAGAGGAAAGTTTGATGATCTCAGAATGAAAGAAGGTGAAAACATCACACAATACAACACAAGAATCAAAGACGTAGTCAATGCTATCTGAGGAGTTGGAGGTGTACTAGATGAAGATACAATGGTAAGTAAAATTATAAGAACTTTGTTGCCTACTTATGTTGTTAGAGTATCTGCCATACAAGAAATGAGAGCAGTAGAAAATAGCAATGTTACTCTAGATAGTTTGATTGGAAGACTGATTTAATTTGAGATGAATAACTTTGATAATAGTGTCTTACCAAACATAGAGTCTGCATTCAAATCTTCTTTGAGAATAAGTATATCAAGTCATAAACACACTATGAGAAAAGATAGTGATAGTGAAAGTGAAGAAGAAGATCTTGACGAAATTGAAGCACTTATGGAAAGAAGAATGAAGAGAGGAAAAGGTAAATACAAAGGTAAATTACCACTTGTTTGTTTTAACTATAAAGAGATTGGACACTTTGTTGCAAGATTTAATAGAAGAAGAAAAGATGACATAAGTAATGACAGGTCATTTGAAAAGAAGTATGACAGAGGTGATTACAGAAGCAACTGACAATCAGAGAGAAGAGATACCTGAGACTACAAGGATAAAGGAAAGAAGGCCAGTTACCTAGCTAAATGCAAAGATGAAGATATTGACACCAAATCTAATGAAGACATTGAGATGGTGTTTGTGGGAGTAAAAGATGATTCAAATGATGATGAAGAAAGGTATGTAGAAACTACACTCATATCTAAAGTTAGAAAAAATGATGTCTAGATCATAGATAGTGGCTGCGCTCACCATATGACCGGTGACAAACAAAAGTTTGAGACTTTTGAATACTATAATGGTGGTTCAGTAAGAATGGGTAATGACACACATTGTCCAGTTAAAGGTAAAGGAACTATAATGGTGAATAACCTGATAAAATGTGAAAATTCTTATTGGGTGAAAGGATTGAATTACAATCTATTGAGTGTTTCTTAGCTAAATAATTTAGGTCATAGAGTAGCATTTGAAAATAAGAAGGCAAAGATCTTCAATAAATCAGGAAGTCTGATTGGTACCAGTGAGAAAACAAAAGGCAACTTATTCTATCTGAATGATACTGACACCACTTAATTAATGGTTAGAAACAAAGACATGGTTGTGGCACAAAAGGTTGTGTCATGTAAACTTTGACAACATGATAAAAATAAGTAGAAAGAGAAACGTAAGAGGCTTACCAACGATGATTAAGCCCGACAATATCATGTGCAAAAATTGTCAAAAAGGTAAGATGACAAAGTCTAGTTTCAAAAGCAAAACCCATACATCTGATGCCATTCTAGAATTAGTCCATACTGATCTATGTGGACCCATGAGGACAAAGAGTTACTATGGTGATATATATTTTATTCTCTTTGTTGATGATTACTCTAGAATGATGACAGTAATTTTTCTAAAAGAGAAATCTGAAGCATTCAATATGTTTAAATAGTACAAAGCAATGGTAGAAAAAAAAAGTGGTAAAGAATTGAAATGCTTAAGATCAAATAGAGGAGGGGAATTTATTTCAGATGAATTCACTAACTTTTGTAATGAGCATGGAATCAAAAGATAGGTCTCTGCAATGAGAACACCACAACAAAATGGAATTGCTAAAAGAAGGAACATATCCATTGTTGATTGTGCAAGGACACTGATGATAGAGAAAGGAATCACCCAAATATTCTTGAGGGAAGCTGTCAGTACTGCTGTTTACACATTGAACATAGTATAATTAAAGAAAGACATCAAGAAGACACCTTATGAGATATGGTATGGTTACACACCCAATGTAAGTTACTTCAAAAATTTTGGTAGTCAATGTTATATCTTAAAAGATGATAGAAATGGAAAACTTGACTTCAAAAGTGATGAAGGAATCTTTCTAGGGTATTCCACCAAGAGAAAGGCTTATAAATGTCTTAATAAAATCTCTAACAAGGTTGTTGAAAGTGCAAATGTAATGATAGATGAATTTACAGAGAAGAATGAAAAAGAAAGCACAAAAGAACCAGAGGACTACAACAGGTTTGTTTACAATGAAGAACCTGACACTTTACTCGAGCAACAATGTATAGCTCCTGAGAAATAGATTATTGCACCTGAGCATCATGCTGCAAATACCGGCAATCAGGATATTGCTCAAGATGATATACCAAGTGATGAAGTTTATAATGAAGGACACAATGATGATCAAGATGATAGACAAATAATTGAACCTGTACTTGGCAGATATGTTAGAAGGAACCATCCACAAAACTAGATCATTAGAGATAAGAAGGTTGGTATGAGAACCAGAAGTAAGTCTCTAAACACAAGATGTCTTATTTGTGATTATGAGCCAAAATCTGTCAATGTAGCACTTGATAATGATGAATGGATTAGTGCTATGAATGAGGAAATTGAGTAGGTTGAGAAAAAAAAGACATGGACACTTGTACTGAGACCAGATGAAAAGAATGTCATCGGTACAAAATGGATATTCAGGAATAAACTGAATGAGAATGGAGAAGTCACCAGAAACAAAGCAAGAATAGTATGCAAGGGGTATGCACAAGAAGAAGGGATTGACTATGGAGAAACCTTTTCACCCATTGCTAGGCTAGAAGGAGTGAGAATATTACTTGCTTATGCTGCATGTAAAGGATTCAAGGTATACAAAATGGATGTCAAGTCTACATTCCTAAATGGAATACTTGAGGAAGAGGTATACATTGAACAACCAGAAGGGTTTGTTGATCTAGACAAAAGGAACATGGTATGTAGACTAGACAAAGCCTTGTATGGATTGAAACAAGCACCCCAAGCCTAGTATGAAAGAATTCATTCCTATCTCATAAGTATTGGATTTGTAAGGACTAGTGAAAACAATAATCTTTATTTAAAGGAAGATACTGGTGCTAACATTTTGATTGCTGAGATATTTGTTGATGACATCATATTTGGAGGCAATGATATGCTATGCAAATCATTTGCAAATGAAATGAGCAAAGAATTTGAGATGTCTATGTTTGGAGATATCAAGTTCTTTCTTGGTCTACAGATCATGCAACAAGATGAAGGTATTTTAATTACACAAACCAAATACATGAAGGAAGTGCTGAAAATATTCAAGATGGAAGATTCCAAACTAGTTGGAACACTGATGGCAACTGGATGTAAGATGAAAAAGGAAGACAAGTCATCAGAGGTAAATCAAACTTTGTACAAATCAATGATTGGAAAACTCATGTATGTTGACATACTAGACCAGATATTTCACATGTAGTAGGAATAGTTGCAAGATTTCCTGCTAATCCCAGGGAATCACATATGACTGCTGTGAAAAGAATCCCAAGATATCTAAATAATACCGAGGAATATGGCTTATGGTATAAAAGAGAAGGAAAATTTGAACTTAAGGTCTTTACCAACGTTGATTGGGCTGGAAATATTGATGACTGAAAGAGAACAACTGGAGGAGCATTCTTTATGGGTGACAAACTTGTCACATGGATCAACAAGAAGCAAGGATGCATCTCTCAGTCTACTGCAGAAGCAGAGTATGTTGTTGCTTCTGCAAACTGCTCAAATATTGCATGGACAAACAATTACTGGAAGGTATGCATATGAAAATTCTTGAACCAGTAATTATATATTGTGACAATACCAGTCCAATAAACATTTCCAAGAATCCAGTCATGCATGCTAAGACAACACATATTTCCATCAAGTATCATTATTTGAGAGAACAAGTTCAAGCAAAGAAGGTGACACTTGAGTATGTGCAATCAAAGGAACAATTAGCCGATATCTTCACCAAGCCATTGCCCAAGGCTGCATTTGAGTACTTAAGAAAGAGACTAGGGCATTTATCTACTCTGAGCACCAGAGTTGTTGTATTGCTGATGGATTGGGAAATTCAAGAAGTATATTATGGATAGAAATGATTTTTTTGGCATTACTATCAATAATATTTGTTTGGCATTACTGTCAAAAATATTTGTTTGGCATTGTTGTCAAAGGGAGAGATTATATCCATTATCACCTCAAGGAGAGATTATATCCCTCAAGGAGAGATTATTATCACCTCAAGGATAGATTATATCCCTCAAGGAGAGATTATTATCACCTCAGGGAAAGATTATATCCCTTAAGGAGAGATTATTATCACCTCAGGGAGATATTATATCCCTCAAGGAGAGATTATTATCACCTTAAGGAGAGATTATATCCATCACATTATCCAGAGGGAGAGATGTAACAAGAAAGGGAGGGTAAATGCAAAGGAAGAAATTGCTGACAAGAGACATCAAAAGAAAAGAGAACAATGAAAGGGAGAGAGTTTGACACAAGAGAAGAACACATCACATCAGAGAAAGAAATATTCTACATATATCCAGTGAAGGGATTGAAGACAGAGAGAAAGCTGCAAGAATCAAATCTAAGCTTATATGAGCTTACCGAGGACCATATATTGGTATCGGTTATAATGCATAAGATTGGTAGTTTGATGAACTTCAACTATTATATTTCATATTGTATTAGTGATAATATAGTGTGATAATGTAATGTGTTGCCATCAATGCCAAAGGGAGAGATTGATGAAATATAACTGATTGAATATTTGAAGATGTTAAGTTAATGATCATGCAAGGCATTAAATCAGTTAATGCATTGTATTGTCATTGATGTCAACTTGATATAATGTGTATGGTCATGGACATACTACTAAAAGACTTCAAGGAACCAATGAATCAGGGGCTATGCTATCAATAATGCATATAAGTCAAGTATTTACAAAGTGACTATATACACCGACGGTCAAAATAAAAGAGAAAAGTTATAGTGTTACCCGACGAGAAAATGCACAACATTACTGATGAGCAAAGTCACAGTGTTGCCCGATGAGAAAAGCACAGTGTAACCCAATGGACAAAATTACAGTGTTGCCCAACGGATGGAGATCTCGAAGACAACTAAAGTCACACCGACTGAACAATCAGTTGTTATCGATGACTAACTAAAGTATTAACTGATAGAATAGAGAGTTTAGAAACAAAAAAATGCTTAGCTGTCAAGAGCTAAAAATAGACTTAACTGATACTTATCATTTTTTTAATCGATAAGATAAAGCCAGATATAAGTAAAGGATTTAAAGTTGCTTTGTCCAATTGGCAAGAAGATCTCTACGAGATAAAACTAGAGTTTTTCTTTAAATCTAATTGGCGATAATTATGGTCCATGCCAAGATCAAGAAAATCAAGAACCTAGAAATGGTGATATCATGTCTATAAAGAGACAACCTAATTCATTATGAAGGTGGTGAAGGGGAGTGACAAGAAAATAGATGTTGAAGAGATTTTAAAGGAGAAGAAAGTCTTCATTCAGACCTGATCAATCAAGCTAAGGAAAGAGCTAAATTTTGCAGACACTGACGAACAATGAGACATCACAGAGCAGAACAGTGTGGAGAAAATGTATTGAATTGATAATATTGATCAGAAAGGTAATGCAATTACAATAGATATGAAAATCTACAATTCAAGCTGTATATGTGAACATATCAATTTACTGTTTCAGTTTAACCATTGAAGCATCAATTCTCTTAACCGAGAAGGACTCAAAAGTCTTTTGTAAATGAGATACATCCCAAGGAGTATCAAAAAGTTTGATCATACAAAGTAGCATTGGATATGCCCGATACCTATTGACAGACCAAGTGAGTGTTTGATCAAGGATGGTAGCATTAGATGCCAGATACTAAGTGACAAACTATCTATTTAAATCCTCTAACAAGGTCACACCTAACAGTGTGTTTGTAACCTTTAATAGGGTTGGCTCTTAACTGAGCTCACTTTAGAAGAGTGAAAATTTGGGGTACCGGTCCTAGTAGTTTTTCCCTTAACAGGGTTTCCACGTTAAAAATCCATGTGTTAATGTGTCTCTGAGTCATTACTTTATTGTTTTGCATTTGACTTAAGTAAACTTGGATTGATTGGTATACACTAGTTATTTACTATGTTTCAGTAAATAGAAAGACTGCTTATCGGTAAACATACAAAAGAAGGTTTTACAAAGCATTCTGACAAGTAGTTATTTGATATAAGTATTTCAAGGCATTCATCTTGTAGTATTGAATATAACTAGAGGCTTAAAAGTGGTAATAAGTTTCAAAGGGTTGATTTAAGGATTAATTTTTGAGGCCACTGATTCACCCCCCCCTCTCAGATATTACTAACACTACCAACCATCACACAAACCGTTGACCTGACAACTAACCGCTATTCGCAAGCTTTCGAACATCTTTGCCATTCACTTTCCAACCCCGCAAGCTTGTGACAACACACCATGTGTCCCCCTGGCCTACAACCTACTCAACTTTGCTCACCACATGGTGCACTCTGGTTTAGTTCTCTATATCTCTTCTACCACATGGATGTCACCTCCCTTGGGTCCACAAAATTTTCCATGTTGTCACCGAACTGTCCGCCCCCGTGTGCAAGAATCTGGCCAAAAGGCACTTGCCTTTTGACACTTTATAAGTATGAGTCAAAGTATAAACACATCAAACTACTCCCTAATACAACCAATGTGGGATAAACTAGACTGAACATCCCTTACCTTTCTTGATCGCGTGCTATCAGACCACCATATCCTGAAAACCTATCACTAGCATGCTAAGCTAAAACCCTACTAGGACCCACACTTATGTCCACATGTCATTACTTATCAGTAACTAATTGTTTTGAAAGCACAATGTTGTGCAAATATGAGTTTGAGTGAAAATTTAATAACAAGTATACAAGTCCTTAGGATATCAATGCAAGATAAAGAAGCCTTTAATTAGGATATAGAGTGAATTCTAGTGTGTTATTCTTTTGATTTAATTTAAAGTTCACTTTTCTCCTAAATCCATCAATTAGTAGTGACTTCAAGATGATGTAATTACCACTCTTCTATCGTTCCCAAAGATTCATTCTATTTTCTAGCATTGTAGAATTTGGATTTTCTTGCTTTTCATCCTGATTACTAATTTTTGGAGTAGGATGGAGTGAGAATTCATGGATAAATTTGGGGATGGTCCAAATAAGATTATGTAGGAAGAGAATTCTATTAAAAAGAGGTTGGTAAAGGTGAAGGAGTCTATAAGTTTCTATAAGATTCAATTCAAGCTAGGAAACAAGAAAATTTGTAGAGGAAAACTAATTCTTAAAAATATGTACAAATAAAAAAAATATTCAAGTTCTATACTAATGCTAGATTTGAAAAATATAATAATTATATGCATAACATTACGTAAAAAGGAGCCTTTTATGGGCCATCTTGGGTTAAACCAATCTCTTTGAAAGAAAGAATAATTGAATGGACAAAACTAGAGTAGGGATGATTGAAAGTTAATTTTGATGGTTCCTTGTGGGGGAACCAAGGCCTTCTGGGGTAGGGCTAGCACAAGATCATAATAGAAGCATTGTGGCACTGGGGACCAAAAATTTACATGATGATTTGAATAATTTGGCCAAGGGTCAAGCGGCTTGACATGTAGTGAATATGGTAAAACATCTAGTTGTAGAGAAAATCCACCTAGAGAGAGAGACTCTCAAATTATTTCCAATGCTTTGATCAAGGGAGAAGATAGTGCTTGGACCTTGAATAAATTTATAAATCCCATAACTAATATCCTTAATTCATTTAATAAATTTAAAATACTCTTATAATGTGCATCGGGAATGAGTTGATGAACATGCTTTCAAAGTGGGTAGATAATTATAATGGAGAATCGTTGGGTGGCATGTGGGACGATTTTTTGAATCTGGCATTGATGGAGGCTTTTCACTGTATGTTTCCATCTTTATAGGTGAATGCTTATCCATGGGTGCTAGCAAGAAGTTGAGTCTACTTTTTGGCCAAAAAGTGTAACTATTTTTTCAAATTCATCCTATTTGACCTAAATATTTGAAGCACTTAGAGATTGAATCTTCATTGTAGTACTCAAAGTCTAATTTCCAAATATGTAATTTATTTGAATACTCAGATGATAAAATTCAATTTTCAATAGGCAATACTAAAAACTACATTTAAAAGTCACTTTTTCACGACCATACTATGCCTATGTACGTCACGCAAAATTTGACCTAAATGAAATTATTTATCTGAATCCTTTTGGGGAATTGTATGTAACATAGTTAAGATTGATGACAATATTTTTTTGTATTTTTTTTATTGAATTATTGAATTATTTATTTATTATTGGGCATAATTTTTTTTAAACCTCTCGTGTACGACAAGCAGAATTTGACCTAAACATATCATTTTTTATTTTTTTAGAGCGTGTATAATTATGTCTAGTTTGATGTCATATTTTTTTCAAGAAATTTTCAAATAAAAAAGTTATTAAAATAACAAGAAAGCCTGTCATCTCTACTTTATAGACTTGTTTCAGTAGAAATTTATTAAAAAATAGAAAAAATAATCAAATTTAAAAACAAATAACATATTTGGAATCTGCATAGTCTTATCTATAATGGGTTTTTTTTGTCAAAATTTTTTACAAAAAATCCATTCCGACTTGTTGCCAAAGTGTGTTTTTTGTCTAGAGATTGAGATGACCTCCAAGGTTCAAGTCAAACCAGATCCAAAGCTAGGGGTCAATCGACCAAGCCTTTCCCAAAGCTAAACCTGAACCAATTTAAGGGGGGAATTTTTAAATTTTAAGGAATGGGTCTTGCTTAACAGAACGGGGTCCCCTTTTGAAACGAGGTAACATTCCAAAAATGGAACAATACCCCATTTTGAAATAGGGTAATATTCCATAAATGGAATGTGATCCCCAACATTTTATTTTTGACCTTTTTTTTAAAATATTTTATAGAGAATTTTTACTGCTACAACAATTGTAATTGGAGTATGGCCAACAACGATGGATTATGCATATTTTTGGCATTTTTGGTCTTGTTTATGCAATATTATATTAATTATTGGAAGGAATCAATGATTGGGAGCATCTTGGTGCATTTTTGAAGGGCTCAACCATTGAATAAATTCTTATGATTGATTTCAATTGTCTATCATGGGATCTAAACAATGTCAGAAGAGGAAAGAAATGAGGGTTATGACCCCTAAGGAAATCCAAGCAGAGAAAGAGAAATAGGCCAAACGTCAAAGAGATAGAAGAATGAGGATATGCCAAATGAATAATAATGAAGCTTCAGGATCAACAACAATTGAAGAGACAAATATTATAGATACCATGGGGGATACGATGGTGCACAATGTGCAAATGTCAAAGAGGTGAATGCAAAAGACAATACGATTATAGACAACAATGCAAGTACATCCTTGAATGCACCTTTTAATGATGTATAAAACGTGATAATAAACATGATTCTAGGTACATCTTCAAGTCCACTTTTTAATGATACTAAAACTATTATTATAGATAATACCCTTTATGTAGATTTATTACAAGCATATACTAGTGTTGAAATTGATTCAATTCCTAACACAGTTCTTCAAAGAGATCATAAAATTGAAAATCACCTAGTGTTGTTAAAAATGAAAATATTTTTGTTGGTGCAAATGAAAATCCTCTTTTTTTTGAAAATGAAAATCCTTAGGGTGTTGAAAATGAAAATCCTTATATTATTGAAAATGAAAATGAAAACCCTTTTCAACAAGGTGCAACCAGGAATTCTAATAATGTTGATAATGAAAAGTATTTTTGGAAATTGAAAGTAATGTTTTGGATGATCTTCCTGGTAAGATATCTTGGAGGTAGATAATAAAGTATGATAATTAAATATACACAAAAAAATTTTATCGAAGAAAATTAGAATTTCAATGTCAACTTGTGATTCAATTGATGAGAATGTCAAAAATGAGAAAAGTAATAAAAACATTAGGCATTTATGTGAAACAAAAAAAAAGATGCATCAGTTAAACATGTAATATCTATTGTTTCTAGTGTCATTGAGTCTATTGTAAAAAAAGAGTCAATCGAAAGATAGGATTGCAAAATGACAAGTTATAACAATTGATATAGTCAATAAAAAAACTTTGGATAAAAGAACAATAAAAAATATTAGTGGAATTTTAAATATGCATCCTAAAACATTGGTAAGAGAATCAAAGAGAAGATTAAGTATAAAAAATGATCCAATTAACCAATGTTGGAGTTTTAGTGGTAGACTCCCACGATCTGACATGAAAGAGAATCCTGAAATGAAATCTTTGGTTGAAAAATATTGGCATGATAATACAAGGGTGTCATCTAATGCTAGAGATGTTTTGAAATTAAGAGAGACTTGTAAAATTTGTGATCCTCATCTAAAACACCTATTAGACACAACCCAAACTAAATTTTATAGAAATTTTTTAGATGAGGTTGTGTTACCTTGTCATATTACCCTTAGTCAAAGATCATTTGAAAAATGTAAACCTTGGTATGTGAAAATCAATAAGCTACAAATATCTTGTTGTTGTAAAACACATGTTCAATTCTGTTATTACTATGATGTTTTTGATATATATGTTATACTTTACATGCTAACATGATTATGCAGGATTGTGGCATTAATATACCACCTGAAACAATTAGGGAGTTTGTAGCAGGTTTGTTTTCTAAAATATCTAATGAGATTTGTTTTTAAGTTCATGTATTTCTGGACAATGCACTAGTTGCGGGAATTTTTCATTATAGAGATAATGCATGCAAATTAGTGAAAATAGTTTTGGACAATAATTAGTGAATGTTAAAATATTTAAGAATGCTGAGTATCCTTTACAAGATGGAAAAATTGGAAAGCGATGTGAATTAATCACAAAAAAACATAGTCTACATGCATTCATGTCATAATTCAAGAGTAAGATCATTCCAAAATACGTGAAACACTCTCAATATGATAGATGGCTTGATGGTAAAATTCACACATGTAGAAATACATTTCCAATTGGTACTATACTATCAGTGGTTGACTTTGCAGAAAACTATACTCTTGCTCCACAAGAGGAAAATCAAGATCAATACTACAATTTAATGCAAGTGGCTACACTTGTTCATATTATTTGTAGACATGCACATGATAGCATAGAGGATGATAGAAAAATTGTGAGGGAGTATCATTTATATTTGAGTGATAATTGAATGCACTCATCAGAGTTTGTTCAATATTGTTTTGATATATTTTATATTAATTTATGAGAATGATAAATCCAGATGAGAGAACATTTCATATGGTCAGATAATTGTACGAGATAGTTCAAGAATGCTTGAATGTTTTGTTGGCTTAGTAGGGCTCACAGGGAAACCAATATACCACATATGTTGATTTTTTTTTAAGCTGGACATGGTAAAGGAGAACACGATGGAGATCGTCCATGTGTTAAAAGAATTTTGGCTAGAGAGCAATTAAAATTTGAGTATGCAACCAAATTTAAAGATGGGCATGCTAATGTGGATTGGTGCAATTCAAAATTATCTGTAGGATAAAATGATAACTCTATGATTAAACAATTATTTTAATTTATTGAAGAAAATAACATTCCACCTAGACTTGATTGTGAGACAATTAGAGGATCAACATCATGGCATTCATTTAAGAGTTCAGATGCAAGCACATGGACTTTGTAGACAAGAGAGCTTGCATATTTCTGTCAATTTTGTATTTCAGGTGATTGGGATGCTTGCAATAATAAAGAATGCATCAAATAGTGGAAGCAAAGATCACTGACACTTTCTCAAACATACGAGTAGTATAAAACAACACTTGAAAACAATGATCAACTATTTGCATAAGAGGATTATGATAACGTTTCAAATCTTGTATAAGAAAGTAATTGCAATTTTTATTTCACTTTATATTTGAATTTAATTATTGGTCTAAGTTTATTTTGGTGATTTATTTTCCTATAATTTTATTTCACATGTCATTTAGCCATGCTATTTTTAGTTGGAGGACATGTGTATGTTGTTGTTGGACCTGAGATCAATGAAGAGGAAACATAGTATTGGTTGGATAGATGTGTTGAGACCAAACATAAGTTAGTAGAACCAAGAGAAGATGATGATGGTTATCATTATCCTACAGGTTTGGTTTGAAAATATCATTATCATTATCATTGAAAATACCTAACAAGGAAAAATGGTTTGCCTTCAATCGAAGACTATGAAACACATAAGAATATTATACACTACTTGCATTTGGTTGTGGAAACAAGTATAAATCTATCCAGATATCGTGGTTAACCTACTGAGGACCCCTTAGGAGCTAGGACTCATTATTGAGTTCTAGGACCATTTACAACCCCTTAGGACTCATTAATGGGTCCCACAACCCCTTAGGACCCCTTAGTACACAATAGGACCCCTTAGGACCCATTATGTATCACAAGACCCCTTATGATACATAATGGGTCCTAAGGGGTCGTAATGTGTACTAAGGGGTCTTAGGACCCATTAATGAGTCCAAAGGGGTTGTAAATGATTCTAGGACCCATTAATGGGGCCTTCAACCCCTAAGGACCCCTTATGAAGCATAATGGGTTCTAAGGGGTCCTAATGTGTACTAAGGGGTCATAGGACCCATTAATGAGTCCAAAGGGGTTGTAAATGGTTCTAGGACCCATTGATGGGTCCTCTGACCCCTAAGGACCCCTTATGATACATAATGGGTCCTAAGGGGTCGTAATGCTTAGTAAGGGGTCCTAAAACACATTAATGAGTTCTAAATGCTCCCATAACACATTAATAGGTCCTAAATGGTCCTAGAACCCTTTAATGGGTCCTACGACCCCTAAGGAACCCTTGTGATACATAGCAGGTCCTAAGGGGTCCTAATGCGTACTAAGGGGTCTTAAGGGTCATAGGGCCCATTAACGAGTCCTTAATGGTCCTAGGACTCATTAATGGGTCCTAAAACCCATAAGGACTATGTGCTAAAATGTTGACACACTTCTATGAGTCATTGTATTCAAGATTTCTCAAGAATGAGGTCTCAAACGACGATTCATAGCTCCCTATTCATGGAGTGCAAGGGTTTGTGATGAAGGCCCTTAGTTTAGACCTAGTTTATGCCCATGCAAGTACACCATGAAATGAGAGATTCAAGGAGGAAGAGAAAGAATGCTAGTCTCCATGATCATCATATATGAATTGCAAATGAAAATGGAAACTATTCTATATGATAACAATGCATGAAAGAAAACTAATCTATATGATAACAATTCATGAAAGGAAATATGCAAACTAATCTATGAAGGAAATATGCAAGATTAATCTATGAAAGGAAATACACATGCAAGATTATTCTATGAAATGAAATATGAATCTATTATAACATGCAAGTGCAAGAGTAATCTAAATGGATTTCCATGGATGCATGAGAGAAGAAGACAAGAAAAGAGAAGTTGCAATGTTCAAGCTCAAGTGCTCAAACTCTCCTCCAAAATCGCTCTCCAAAACCTGCAACATAGCAATAACATGAAATCTTGATATCTCTCAAATGAGAAGGAGAGGGATCCTTATAAAGGAAAGTGTGGAGAGGAATGCATCCTCAAGAGCAATGTGGGATAAATCCCTAAAAGGAAAGTGAGAGGAAAAAGCCCACCACTTAGGAATATGTGTGGAGAAAAAGGAGTTTTATATATATTTTATTTGATTTATTTCATTTTTTTCATAAAAAAGAGAGCTTTAAGTGGGGATTTTATTTATTTAATTAGAAGAGGGATTTTTTATTTTAATTAAATAATATTATTTAATTAAAAAAAGAGATTTTAATTAAATAAGATAAGATTATTTTATTAAAAGAGAGATTTTAATTAAATAAGATTATTTTATTTAATAAAAAGGGATGTTTTCTTTTGATTAAATAAGATTATTGATGAAATGATCAAACATTAGGAAATATTGAAATAATTGAATTAATGATGATTTTATCAAGGAAATTGATTTGAATTGAAAATATTGCAAGGCATTGATTCAGGAATTTGATAAATTGATTCTGTCATTTGATAAATTGAAGAATGGGGGCCCATAGTCTAGGTGACCATTTTAGGGTGCATACATTTGCCCCTCTTTGACTAATGTGTGATCTTTAT
>MU224968.1:7391353-7413606 GCA_018584345.1 Thuja plicata
CTGACAGAGTTTACAGCTTCTTGCTTCAGAGATGCTTCTTGCTCATTCTTGTTCCTTTCTTTGGGACTTTCCCTAGATTGGAGGCTTAGTTTCCTTCATCTAGTTTATTTCTTGTACTTGGGTACCTAATCAAGCCTAGTTGCCGGGACCCATAGTTCCTTTCATGCATTTTGTTTTCATGCATCATTTAGTCCTTAGTTGTTTAGCTTCTCCCTAAGTTACACTTAAGGGGGGGTGTTAGAGTAGTCATATTATAGCTAATAATTAATTCATTTAATTATTATTTTATTATACTCTATGCTTAAGTTAAACTTAGGCATCTCATTATTCTCTAGGGTTTTTCAGCTTTAGGGTTTCGGTATCCTTTTATAAGGATTCACCGCTTTGCATTTTATTAAGGAGATTGTATTGTATTCATTTTTGGTTGATAATAGAAATTCATTCTGTCAACATGGCTATCATGTCTCTTGCTTTTTGGCCGCCATAACTTCTTCTGTCTTCTGTCTTTGCTTCTTCCTTGTGACAGGTTATGCATGCATGTGTTCTTGGGAGAATAGGGTTTTTCCTATTCTAACAGCATTCACATGAGTGTCATAAGGTTCATCAACTTGGTTATCATGTTGTGATTTTTCATCTTGATAGGCTTGCCTCTTACCTCTCTTAGCCCTTTGGTGTGCATCTAGATATCTAGTTGAGATAAGGGGTGAGACTGGTTGACTGTCATGAGAGGAACTGTCAAATGAAACAATACCTCTATGTTTTTCAAATATGTCATCAAGGCATTTATCCATTTCTTCCCTCTCTTGTTGAGTCAAAATGTAACTCATATCCATATCCAAGTGAGAAGATGATAAGGGTGTACTCAACTCACTAAGGTTACTCTTGGAATCAAACCAAACTTCTGAGTTGTTCCTTGGTGATTGATCAAATATAGGCTCTTTTCCCTTACATTTTCGGCGAGTTTGAACTAAGGGTAACTGGTTAAAGACTAATTGAGGTCGGTTTGCTTGATCTACTTGATATCTTATTGTAACTAGTGTTAGCTCTTTTTCTTGTAGAATCAGTATGTAGCAGTGAATTCTTGCTTGACTCTTTAATTCCCAATCTAGATTTTCATAGGGAAAAGGCTAATTAACAAGGATGAAACATCCTTCTACACTTTGGGTTCCACAAACCTAGGTGGGTGCACCTTCAATAGACTACTATTTTTTAGTAAATCTACTAGTGGATTAAGGATTCATGATCCTTCTTCTTTTTAATCCAGTTGTCTTAGGAAGGTTAACCTATTGATTCTCTCTTTAAGGAATCACTAAGATGAACTATATTTCATACAATTATCTAGACATGTACTTTAAATATAAAGATTGATTAATATTTGATTGATGATAACAACCATTAATCATAAATTGACCAGTGCCTAATCCTAAGCCATAGATTCAGAATGAAATATACATACACCAGAGATCATCAATGGAAATACAAATAAAACCTTAGATAGAATGCCTTACAAACTATCTTCTCACTCTCACACCCCTGTATCAAATTCGTGCATAAACCCTAACTCTCTGGAACTATTTGCAAGATTTAGACCTTCCTTGAAAGCAACTTACAAATAGTAACATAGCTACCTTATAACCAATATATTCAAGATGCCTTACAAATAAAACACACAAGAACTAAAATGTAAATGCAAAAAGACATTATTAGTATCAAAATGGAGATTCCATTATATTTTATTCATAAAAACTTGATTTCAGTACATTCAAACTCATTCCAAACTAAAGCTTAGACACCATTCAGAAGTGTGCCTCTTAGTCTTATTTTTACCATCCTTTACAATATAATAAAACTTGCTATTTATCGATAGCCTTAGTCATCATGGAATCCTTTTAGAAAATAAGGATGCAACAAACTTCAGATGACTAAGCTACATGACAAAATTTACACCTCTTAGATAGGACAAAATATCAGGTGGAGAGAATAACCATTCTTTGTTACAAGTTACATAGTCTTTTGTCTGATGACTGCCTGAATGCTTGAAAATACTTTGAAGTTGTTAGGTCTTCATCATCTGGAGTTTTTTGTCTTCACTGATGCAGAATCCTGTACTTGCCTTTATTCAAACTGCTAAGCATCGCTGGTGCTCGCTGTCACTCCTACATTACTACTTTCTGTCACTATAGTAACTATACCATATTTGCTTACCCAGGTGGTAAACACCTCATCATTCGGCCAACTGAAGTTGAGAACCTCATCCTTTTGGCTGTTGAAATCCTCCCAATCAATACTGGCCTTCTCAATCTCTGATTCCCAAGATTCAAAAAATGCCCTGGGCTTGTTGAGAATGTCAATGGTTAATACAAACCAACCTATGTTTTCCAATGTGATAATGCTGTTTGTCCTATTGGTTAATGTTTCATTCAACTGCCTTAGCCATAGGGTTTCATTTTTTATGTCTCCATCCTTTTTGAACATGTTAGGAAACATATCATACCTATCTCTAGAAAATTCTCCTCTCAAGGTCTCTATCTTTTTGATGACCACATTTTTCTTGATGTCCAGGTCAGTCATCAATTTAAGGCATTTGTAAGTCCTTATCAAGATGATATCAATATTATTCTGCTCCTTTGAGGTGGAATAGAATGACTTTACATGGGATTTATTCCCTTTCCTGCTATCAATTAACAAGCCCCAATGCTCTTTACCTTCATCATGCTTGTTTATTATGCTAACAATCTTCTTTCCCATCAAATAAAGATTAGCGAGATTGACTTCACTAGCACACCTCTTGAGGTTAAAGTATATCTTATCAGAATGCCTCTGCTTCACCAATTCTTCAGCTTCTTTATATGCAGGGGATTCCTCAAGATCCTTTTTGTCTTCTTCTTCCAACCTTGATCTTTCACTGACCAACCTGTTCTCTTCAGCCTCTAACTCTACTTTCTTAGCATCAATGATCACTTGGGTAGTAGGGCTTACTGGTGTAGGGGATGGGGGGTAAGTCACAAGTGGGATAGATGATGAGGGATGGTGAAGTTCTTGAGAAATCATCATCTGGGGCATTATTTGTACTGTCTACCTCCCCTCCAAAAATGCTATTCTGTTATCCTTTTGTAGGGATTTAACCCTTTCATCATTGTATGCTTTTAATACCAATTCATATTTTTGATTCAGGCTACTATGAGCCTCTTTCTCCTTTTCAGCCACCTTCAAGCTCAAATTAGCCATTTGAAGGACAAGGTTAGCTGCCTTAGTACCTGAGGTATCATAAACTCTTTTAACAATGAGGCTTCCTACATCCTCAATTTGATCATCTTCTTTCACTCTTCTTTTATCCTTCTTCTTCAAGGCCCAGATTGCTAGGGCTGCATGATTTTCACTAAACTGGGCACCAATTGATGTTCCAGTAGTGCTCAATGGTTTTTCCTCCTTTCTAAAAACATCAAAAACTACTACATCATCCAAGTCCCACTGAGGTAGGATAAGGACTCCCTGTTCCTTGACCAATTCTCTACCCTCTTCAGGGGTGATTTTTGTCAAATTTAGACATTAGCTCCTGCTTGACCTCTTTTTCTATATCATCTTTGGCATGATTTGGTTGAGCTTCTTGCAACCTTTAGAATTTATTTTTGAACTCATCAATGTGATTTCTCCATAGAAATCGAATGAAGGCCCTAGTTTTGACAAAGTTGTCATCTGACAAGAACTCCTCACTAGCTTGCTTAGTTACGTGATCTAGTTATTTACCTGTGAATTCTACCACTGTGAGATTAGCAGTTGTATGCCTAGGTGCCTCTGGCACTCCTTTTTGTAATTCTTGGGCAGTAAAAAAAACTTTTCCAGTGTTCCTCATTTAAACCAATTGCTCAACAATGGCTTGGTCATCCAAATGTATAGGGGACTGGGAGGGAGAGTACAACTCACTATCTTGCTCTTTTCCCTCCACCTTTTGTTTCTTGGGAGAGGGGATCTCTTGGGCACTAGCACTTGCTGGCCTCTTTCCTTTATGCTTAGAAGATTTATCAACTTTAGGCATGATAGTAGTGTACCCTCTCCTCTTGTACACCACATAATTCCTTGGTGGGACTACTCTTCCTTATGAAAGTTTTCTCAAGATGGCATGATCCTTTTCTGGCTCAGCTTCCATTATCCTCTATTTCTTCTCACTGAGGGTCTACATGATTCCCTTGAATAAAGTCATTAGGGACTCAATCTTCTTGGCCCAAGGGAAAAATTCCTTCAAAGGATCATAAGATTTATCAAAATTGTGTACAAAGTCCAAAGACTTCTTGTACACCAGCCATTTCTCTTTCCTGACCGCTTGGTCACCTAGATCAAAAAAAATTTCTAATAATATCCTCAGGAAAATTAAACTAGTGCTCTAATGTTAAGCACTTGGTTCTTTTTCTGAACATGCCCATTATAAAATCTTCATTGTCTACACACCTGGATACAAATGTTGCTAAGTGGTAAGGTTCAAAATACTTATCAAACTATGCCCACCCACCCTTTACTATGATGAAATGATGGGCTCTTGTAAGATTAGGGAAAATGCTTCCCTTCATTTTACCTATTAGGGCTTCCTCCTGTAATCCAGCCAATTATCTCAAAACCTCTACAATTCCAATCTTTAAAGGCACTCTGTAGGGCAAAACATTGGGGGTTCCCCTGAATCCATAAACCCTTATCACTATATGTTAACATGCTTTAAGCACCCAAATTCTAAACTTTTAAGTTTGATCCCTACAGATAAAATCCTCCAAATTTTCTTATCCTTTATGATCATTCGTGCAATATGCATTTTCAAATCTTGAACCTTGAACCGCAAGCTCAAAGTTCAAGATTCAATATTTCAAAATGCATCGTGCAAGTTCAGAGTTTAAAGTTCAAAATGCAGATTCAAGCACCATAGTTCAGAAGTTCAGATTCCATTATTTTTTCAACATAGTTTTATGGTTCAAATTCTAGATTCAAGATCAATGGTTCAAAACTCAATGGTTCAAGGTTCAAATCTCATTGTTCAAAATGCATATTTCAAAGTTCCAAGCCCAGCCAAGTTCTCTCTTAGAGTTTCAAACTGCAATATCCAAAAGATTTGGAGTCCATCACTTCAAAATAATTAGGGTGATACAAATAGTGGAGGTTGCTCAATCTCTATACTAAGGACAATAATATGAATTCCACTAAAGATATAAATTGTCCTTTTCATAAAGACTTCATATGGAAGAAAGTGAACAGAGGGGAACAATACTTGCTGATAAAAGATCATGTTTTCATGTAACAAATGTAAACACTGCATATTCAATATCTACACATAGAGAGAAAATCATTATTTGAGAGCTCAGAGGAACCTGATTCGGGCATTTTTATGATCCCATTCACCCCCTTGATGTGAAATATATAGTTTGAGATAAAACACAGTTGTGAAACTTCACCACCAAGAAGAATGCATTCAAAGCACAAATCCTATGATCACAAAGTATTTAAAATGATGTTTGACCAACACAAAGATGGTTTACAGTGCCCGAGTATAGAGAGAATGCAAGATATAAATATAAGCATCGGCTTACAAGTTACACAGAGGCAATCTTCCCACCTCTATGTCGATTCACATATACAGAGTCGATGTCTTTGTTGATAGAGATCCTCATCTTAAGGAACAACCTACGGTATTGACAACCCATGTGATGAACTAAGCTGGTAATTCATTGATTCATGCCCAGGTCTGTATGTAGAGAGCATTCCAATTGTTTGGCAAAGATGTCAACGGAATGGATATAGTACCATTTTATGTGGCTATTCTTCATTTAAAATTAGAGATTAGAATCAAAACAGATAAAGACCATGAGCCCCTGCCACCTCCATGAATTGGTCTCTGAGTTCAAGCTATTCAAGGGGAGATGCTAAAACAATATTAAATGACTCATCCTATCTATCATTCTATAGTATAGAGTATCAATGGGAGCCCTGTATATGAAATCATGTCATTGGTACCTTGAAAGGCCGCTATACAAAGTTTGGGATTTTACAATAGATAAACGACATTGCTAAAAACCATGGTGTCACAGAGAAAGATTGTCTTTCACATAACAAGCATAAATTTATTATATTGATGAGATAAAAATAGAGGCACCGATGAAGATACTGACAATCTAATGAGGAACACAGAAAATGGCCCGAGTGAAGAGGATACGCGAAGTGTTTGATAGATTGTTGATCCTCTCTATGTATATGCTTTGCATGTACATGATTATGTTTAAATAAATCCATAACTGCGTTGGCGGTCACCAAACATGGAGGATTATCTTGTGAAGCCAAGGAAAAGAATGTCAATAATGGGATGGTGCTATTACAACACAAAGATGTAAATTTTCTATTTTGATAGAACTCTCTGACTTCAATATTTGACAGTGAACCGTTTGACTGAATGTCCGAGCATGATAAGTGTTGGAGGAACCCAACTTGCGAATTCAAAACTACACAGCAAGTTTGAAATGGAAAGCAGTGGATGAATGTGAAGTCAAATATGTGGATCGGGGCTCAAAAAAAGATTGTGAGGGAATGACCTTGAAGCTTCATTTTTAGAATCCCCATTGAAGACGTGTGCAGATAGCCTGGCAAAATGCTGACAGTAAAACAACATTTCGAAGGATAAGATAGAAATGTGCTATGGTTCATCATATGACCATTACTAGATGGTAGTGAGCTTATGGAACCAAGATTAATCTCCATTGAATTGTAGCAAGCTCTATAAACACCTAGGCGCAAGATATTCAAAATAAAGATGTCATTTTATATCCGGTGTATATGTTGTTGGCACTTTTGCTCAAACATTGATGGGAATTCGACAGAATGATTGGAGACTCCCCACGGTTCTTATTGTTCTCTCTGTAAAATCTACAACTGCTATAGTCTGAGATGGAGGAAATAAATGCAATTAGCTAACAAAGGTGCCAAAGTGAGACATGTGCATAGATAAGACAAAGCTGGTTGAAGGATGATTGATGAGTGTGGGGTTGGGCGCCGAGTTTGGTGGCATTTTTAATGCAACTATCTAGACTGACTATGCTAATGAGACTCTTGTCCATCATGATTATCCAGGGATCAATGGGATTTCATTATGATTGGGAAAGAAGAGAATGTGACATTCATTATTGAATTATTTGATAAATGATGAGAGTGTTTTCAAAGTGTTTGTCCATCCAGTAATGTTAGAGATGGGAAAAGTGAAAAACAGAGTATGTTGAATAACTCATCATTATTGGTTTCATCTGAAAGTGTTGAAGCTTGTATCAGATCCACAATTCATCCTCAGTGAAATAATTTACAATGCACCAATTCAGCTTGGTGTTGAGACACACTTTTCGGTCTTTTCTCAAGATTACACATGCAGGTCTAGGTGGCAATAATTCCAATTGGTAGCCCGTTTCATGATCCTTAGTGTTTTTTGAATAACATTTAGCCACATGTTGAACATATATGAGTGCCATATATGAAGTTTAGTAAAAACAAATCATCCGACAATGTGGACAACATCAACATAATATTTAGTTCTCATAACTATACATATTTTTTTAATGTTGATAAAGGTTTGATGGGATTCTGGAAAGCTTATGGATTTTCAAGAATCAGTTAGAGAAACCAAACAACCATTTACATACACTATATTTTGGAAAAGTTTGGACAGAAAAAGGGTTCTTCTTTTCTGGGAGTCAGCCGGCTACAGGGAGGGGAGAAGAATATATTTTATAATGCAGATTGTAACAGGAAGAAGGGAAAAGAATTTATTTTATTTTATTTTTCTGCATATTGATTGTAAGAACAGAGATAAAATGATCCTGAGGTTATTTTGTTATGTGTTTGAAATAAAGAGGAATCAATATATATTAAATCCTAAGGTTTGAATATTTATTTATTGGGTTGAAATTGGTCATGTGGCCACTTCTTCCTATTTCAAATGCAGTTCTGTATTATCATGTCAATACATATACGTTTGTAAATCAGTCGGTTCACATACTCATACTTTGCAGAATAAGATATTTAATTCTTTTCATTTTCTCTGTTATGTGAAAGGTTTAATAAATGGTCTTATGGCTATTTTTTGGTCTTTCTCTCCTTATTCAGTTTGTAAATCTCATAATCACATTTATCCCATAGTGATGGGTGAGTGTTAGCATAGCCTTCGTGTCTTCTGGTCAAAGACATAATCTGTTATTCAATTCACTGTAGATCTTTCTAGGAGGGAGCTATACCTCGCAATTCAGAGGAGGGTTATCAATCTAATTATAACTCGTCCAACTGTTAGTTTAGTTTGTCTTCTTATTTTGGGCGTTTGAGGGTCATTTGTAAGTTGTTTCCGAGAAGACAAATCTATTTACTAATAGATTTTTGGCGACTCCACTGGGGAGATGAAGAAAAGATTTGTTCGTTACTCATTTCTTTAGTCATTTTTCATATATCCTTGTTTATGCAGGATTGGTGACTCTATTCACATCATGCTGAATCCAAGAAGTATGAAAGAGGGGAAAAGACCAAACCCCACAATTGAAGAAATCCTTGAGATGGATGATGAGGTGCTGCAAGATTTATGGGAATACTATAAGAGTAGCATTTCAAGATCCATTGAAATGAATATAATCATTGAAGATGATCATGTAAACACACTATTATGGAGGAGTATTTGTGCAAGGTTTCACAAGTTGAAAGAGTTAGAAGAGGCATAAAACTTGCTGTGAGCTCATGGCAAGAAGGTATTACAGCTGAGGAAAGAACTATATGCTGATGATGAGGGAGTTGTGGCTGTTCCAAATTCTTTTTTCTCCCAAAATTTTTCAGTTTTGAGCAACAAAGAAGTGCAACCTTAGAAGCAATTCAAGAGAAAACCTACAGTAAAAGATTTCAATAAAGTGGAAGATCAAGCCTTTCAAAAGCTGTGGAGTGCCTTAAAAAGGAGCATTTGTGAAGCTGAAAGAAATAAGATTTACCCTTCTAAAGACCATCACTCCTCATTGCTATTGAACCATGTACACGAGAAGTACCATGCCCTCAAAATTCTCAAGCAAAAGACACATACTACAGCCAGCCAAACAATAGAACCAGTAGTTTGTGTTTTCTCTATTTTTGGTGAAGAGGATCTTGAGACACCATTGATTTTCCCATTCATGTCTTTAGATCACCAACAAAAGGAGGAAGAATTATGTCATGCTAGAAACATGAGGCCTAATCCTTTTTCACCATGCATGGAAGTAGAGGGAAAAGAAGGATCATCTACTTATTTCCTAAGAAAGGAACTATCAACAAAACAAAAAGACTTTTACACTCCTATGGGGTGCTTGAAAGGTTCAAATGCTGATTTGCAGCCTAATACTAGATCCCAACTGAATAATCTTCAGAAATCAGAAGTAAACAATCTTACTCATAACAACAGTGAGTTCCAAAAGGGAGAACCTCTCACATGCTCAAGTGAAGGAGGCATTCTCAAACCAATTGATAGATCAACAAGTAAGACAGAAATAGAATTTGAAGGGCTGGAAGATAAGGAGACTTGGAGTGAGCTTAACCCATTATACCTACCAATGGGATTTCATGAAGGTGTCACTATTAGAGACAAACCTCTTTTCCATACACAAGATAGAGAATGCTGAGACAAGTAGCAAGCAAGGAGAATGCCAAGTCTCCAAGGTAATTCTACCCCAGGAACCATTGGATATCTTAGCAAGAACATTACTGGATGTTGGGGAAGTTTCCCTCTCACCCTTCTCATCCAACAAAGAAAGAGTTTCTTCCTTGAAAGCTCCAAGTATAAGTCCTTATTTCTCTATTTTTGATCGAGGATTTCCAAATCTAGTAGCTACAAGTGATGATGGATTTATCCCCGTCAAGGTTGATTCCATGTTTGAGGATGCTCACTTTTATTTTGAGGAGTTTTTCAATCATGAGGATCCTCTTACTTGTGCTGATCCCAAGAGTGTGTGTATTGAAAATGATGTAATCTCTTCTTTGAAAATGTTTAAACAAGCTTTGTTTTAGTCAACTATTAGAAAGGGGCTTGAAAGTTCTCCACAAAAGACCCAAGAAAACTCAGAATTTTATGATGAGATGTGGCTCTTCGGGTGTGGTGACTGGTTACAAAAAATCCCATGCATGATCAATTTGAGTTACCAAAATGGAGAGTTTTCCAAATGGAGGTGGTATTGGGATGCACCATACCGATATGATCTATTATTCCAGAAAGGGTCTTTCTTCTCACAGCTAGTGAATGGCTTTATGTAAGTTTTCCTCAACTCTGATTCTATGGTGAGTTCTTCTCACCTGTATATACTTGTAAATAGCTTGTTGCTCTTTGAGTTTTTGGTTGTGGTTAGTTTAGGTGTTTTGGCTTGTTTCTGGTTTGTTTAGTTTAGGGGTTTTGTTTTGGCAGTTGTCCTGTTCCTTCTTCACCCTGTGTGCTAGCAGCATCCTATTTTATGTGCTTTGACTTTTTTTTCCCTAATGGCTAGGCGCTGGTCTTATACCAGAGATTGCTGGATTCTCTATGTCCCTTATGACCCATGTCCCCAGTCAGAGCCAGTTGTTAACATGCTTTCAACACCCAAATTCTAAACTTTTAAGTTTGAGCCGTACAGATAAACTCCTCCAAATTTTCTTATCCTTTATGATCATTCGTGCAATATGCATTGTCAAATCTTGAACCTTGAACCACAAGTTCAAAGTTCAAGATTCAATATTTCAAAATGCATCGTGCAGGTTCAGAGTTCAAAGTTCAAAATGCAGATTCAAGCACCACAGTTCAAAAGTTCAAATTCCATGTTCGTTTCAACACAGTTTTATGGTTTGAATTCTAGATTCAAGATCAATGGTTAAAAATGCAATGGTTCAAGGTTCAAATCTCATCGTTCAAAATGCAGATTTCAAAGTTCCAAGCCTAGCCAAGTTCTCTCTTAGAGTTTCAGACTGCAATATCCAAAAGATTTGGAGTTCATCACTTCAAAATAATCAGGGTGATACAGATAGTGGAGGTTTCTCAATCTCTATACTGAGGACAATAATATGAATTCCACTAAAGATCTAAATTGTCCTTTTCATAAAGACTTCATATGGAAGAAAGTGAACAAAGGGGAACAATACTTGTTGATAAAAGATCATGTTTTCATGTAATAAATGTAAAAACTACATATTCAATATCTACACATAGAGAGAAAATCATTATTTGAGAGCTCAGAGGAACCCGATTTGGGTAATTTTATGATCCCATTCACTCCCTCGATGTGAAAACATAGTTGTGAAACTTCACCACCAAGAAGAATGCATTCAGAGCACAAATCCTATGATCACAAAGTATTTAAAATGATGTTTGACCAACACAAAGATGGTTTACAGTTCCTGAGTACAAAGAGCATGCAAGATATCAACATAAGCATCGGCTTACAAGTTACACAGAGGCAATCTTCCCACCTCTATGTCGATTCACATATATAGAGTCAATGTCTTTTTTGATAGAGATCCTCATTTTAAGGAACAACCTGCGGTATTCACAACCACTGTGATGAACTAAGCTGGTAATTCATTGATTCATGCCTAGGTCTGTATGCAGAGAGCATTCCAATTGTTTGGCAAAGATGTCAATGGAATGGATATAGTACCATTTTATGTGGCTATTATTCATTTAAAATTAGAGATTAGAATCAAAATAGATAAAGACCATGAGCCCCTGCCACCTCCATGAATTGGTTTCTGAGTTCAAGCTATCATTCTATAGTATAGAGTATCAATGGGAGCCCTGTATATGAAATCGGGTCATTGGTACCTTGAAGGGCCGCTATTCAAAGTTCAGGATTTTACAATAGATAAATGACATTGCTAAAAACCATGGTGTCACAGAGAAAGATTGTCTCACACATAATAAGAAAAAATTTATTATATTGATGAGCTCAAAATAGAGGCACTGATGAAGATACCAACAATCTAATGAGGAACATAGAAAATGGCCTGAGTGAAGAGGATATGCGAAGTGTTTGATAGATTGTCGATCCTCTCTGTGTATATGCTTTGCATGTACATGATAATGTTTAAATAAATCCATAACTGCATTGGAGGTCACCAAACATGGAGGATTCTCCTGTGAAGTTGAGGAAAATAATGTCAACAATGGGATGGTGCTATTACAACACAAAGATGTAACTTTTCTCTTTTGATAGAACTCTCTGACTTCAATATTTGACAGTGAACTATTTGACTGAATGTCTGAGCATGATAAGTGTTGGGGGAACCTGATTTGCGAATTCAAAACCACACAACAAGTTTGAAATGGAAAGTAATGGATGAATGTGAAGTCAAATATGTGGATCAGGGTTCAAACAAAGATTGTGAGGGAGTGACCTTGAAGCTTTATTTTTGGAATCCCCCATTGAAGACGTGTGCAGACAACCTGGCAAAATGCTGACAGTAAAAGAACATTTCAAAGGATAAGATATAAATGTGCTATGGTTCATCATATGACCATTACTAGATGGAAGTGAACTTATGGAACCAAGATTAATCTCTATTGAGTTGTAGCAAGCTCTATAAACACCTGTGCGCAAGATATTCAAAATAGAGATGTCATTTTATATCCGGCGTATATGTTGTTGACACTTTTGCTCAAACATTGATGGGAACTTGACAGAATGATTGGAGACTCCCCATGGTTATTATTGTTCTCTCTATAAAATCAAAAACTGCTATAGTCTGAGATGGAGGAAATAAATGCAATTAGCTAACAAAGGTGCCAAAGTGAGACATGTGCATAGATAAGACAAAGCTGGTTGAAGGATGATTGATGAGTGTGGGGTTGGGCGCCGAGTTTGGCAACATTTTGAATGGAACTATCTAGACCAAATATGCTAATGGGACTCTTGTTCATCATGATTATCCAGGGATCAATGGGATTTCATTATGATTGGGGAAAGAAGAGAATGCAACATTCATTATTGAATTATTAGATAAATGATGAGAGTGTTTTCAAAGTGTTTGTCCATCCAGTAATGTTAGAGCTGGGAAAAGTGAAAAATAGAGTATGTTGAATAACTCATCATTATTGGTTTCATCTAAAAGTGTTGAAGCTTGTATCAGATCCGTAATTCATCCTCAATGAAATCTTTTGCAATGCACCAATTCAATTTTGTGTCGAGACACACTTTTCAGTCTTTTCTCAAGATTACACATGCAGGTCCAGGGGGCAATAATTCCAATTGGTAGCTCGTTTCATGATGCTTAGTGTTGTTTGAATAACATTTAGCCACATGTTGAACATATATGAGTGCCATATATGAATTTTAGTAAAACAAAATCATCCGACAATGTGGACAACATCAACATAATATTTAGTTCTCATAACTATATATTTTTTTTAATGTTGATAAAGGTTTGATGGGATTCTGGAAAGCTTTTGGATTTTCAAGAATCAGTTAGAGAAACTGAACAACCATTTACATAAACTATATTTTGGAAAAGGATGGACAGAAAAAGGGTTCTTCTTTTTTGGGAGTCAGTCGGCTACAGGGAGGGGAGAAGAATATATTTTATATTGCAGATTGTAATAGGAAAAAGGAAAAATAATTTATTTTGTTTTATTTTTCTGCATGTTGATTGTAAGAACAGAGATAAAATGATCCTGAGGTTATTTTTTTATGTGTTTGAAATAAAGAGGAATCAATATATATCAAATCCTAAGGTTTGAATATTTATTTCTTGGGTTGAAATTGGTCATGTGTTCACTTCTTTCTATTTTAAATGCAGTTCTGTATTATTATGTCAATACGTATACGTCTGTAAATCAGTCAGTTCACATACTCATACTTTGCAGAATAAGATATTTAATTCTTTTCATTTTCTCTGTTATGTGAAAGGTTTAATAAATGGTCTTGTGGCTATTTGTTGGTCTTTCTATCCTTATTCAGTTTGTAAATCTCATAATCGCATTTATCCCATAGTGATGGGTGAGTGTTAGCATAGCCTTCGTGTCTTCTGGTCAAAGACATAATCTGTTATTTAATTCACTATAGATTTTTCTAGGAGGGAGCTGTACCTCACAATTCAGAGGAGGGTTATCAATCTAATGATTACTCATCCGACTGTTAGTTTAGTTTGTCTTCTTAATTTTGGCATTTGAGGGTCATTTGTAAGTTGTTTTCGAGAAGACAAATCTATTTACTAACACTGTAGAAACAAGGTATAAAATCAAATCTCCCCAATTGTGGGCAATTTTTAACTCTAGGGAAAAATCCATGGGTCTTAGCAACCTCATCATGTCTATATGGATCCTAGCATTCTATTTGCACAACAATGAGCTAAGCCTAGTGGAAAAAACCCTGTCAAAGTATACATAACTGGCTTCTTCTCTATCCCATGATAGATCAACACTCCACATCTAAATAGGAAAATCCTCATCACCTTGGAATGTAGTCAGGTCCATCTCTTCCTCAAAGAAGTCAACATTATTGAACAAAAACATGTGCATCATAAGGGAATACCATCGCATTGGCTTAAGTATGTTGTTGTCTTGGATACCTGCCAAACCTTCATGCATTTTTTGGGCAATGTAAGAGGCATAGTCAAAAAATATTGATAGGTGGGGATGTAGAATCTGAACCACCATGAGCATTATATGGACATACATTGTTGTCTCTTCATCTTCTCCTAGGACTTGGCATAGGGCACTATACATTTTCTTGGCCTTTCCATTAAAATAATCCAATTTGAATGGTTCTGGTGTTTTAGGCCCTACTACAATCAAGTCCCCTATCTGTTAAAGTATCCTTTCAAGGCCTCATTTCTGTAATACTCCCTCTTGGTTTGGTATACTTCCTTAAAATATTTGAAGTCAATATCATCCATTTGTATTGAAGTATCACTCAACTTGAAAATTCTTCTGATTTCTTTGGCTGAGACGGTCAACAACATGTTTCCCTATGTATCCCTAACAATCCTGGATACTTTGTCATAAGTGTTGTCTATCAGGGTAAATAAATCTATATCCATGAACACCCCGGGTACTATCAACTTTCCTACACCCAAGTACCATATGTTACAATCTGGGGTAGGAGCATTTCTTTGGCTGTATGCAGTTCTAAAAATATTTAGACCATTTAGACTAGTTTTAACATCTATGGCCCACCTACCTGAGTCATACAAGCCTTATCCTATTTTAAAACGGGGATGTGATGGAACTATTCTCTTGATCTGGGTTGCATCACCCGTGGATCCTTTTAATTTTTGCAATAGATCCTCCCTAACATTTATTTTCTGATAATCTACCTCTCCTGAAAGTTCAATCCTAGGGGCCATTCTGAACCTAAGGCTTTTTTGCCTTGATGAAATTTGGATTTTGAAACGATAATTCTGAAAGCCTTTTGAATTTCAAATCTTACTAGGAACCTGAATTTTTCTGAATTAGAGAAGAATTACTTGTTCTGCAATTCTATCATGAGGAGCTGAATATCTCTACAATTCTGTTCTTTGCTCGAATGACTTTGGTAAATTATTGCGGCTTCAAGTCGAATTAACCAGTTTTACAGCTTCAATCAAATCATTCATTCAATTTGAATTAAACTGGAGTGGCCACATGTTCTACAATCAATTTTCCTACTTCAAACTCACAACTTAACGACTCACTGAAATTTATTTTAATAACTTTGAATTTAGGCCGTAGATCTTAAACAACATATTTTTCATTTGATGGTTCACCTCTAAGTGATTAAGCAAACTGTCTGATCTTTTTACACTTGCACCCTCATTAACATGACTTCTGCACTGTATTGGACCCACCTTTTATGCCACGCATCACTCAGACTTAACCACTTACCCATTAGGTCTTGATCAGTTTGCCTTCTAAGCGATTAAGTCGGCCATTGATTCTTTCTGACATGCCATGCCTTCAACATGATAACTGCTCTGTATAGGACCCTTATGACCTTATCCAGACCCACCTAGGACACGTGGCATCATAGCTTAATCACTTAAG
This sequence comes from Thuja plicata, assembly GCA_018584345.1. Lineage (NCBI taxonomy): Eukaryota > Viridiplantae > Streptophyta > Pinopsida > Cupressales > Cupressaceae > Thuja > Thuja plicata. The sequence continues at coordinate 7,407,354 of MU224968.1, forward strand.
TGATAGATGTCGATCAACTTTTCCTTAAGTCATTGATTGAGCCGTCAGATCTTCTCAAACTTTACCAAACTTTATCCTATGGCCAGCTTGACCTTTAGTGGACTACACATCATCATCTTGACATGCATCATCATCGCTTAATGTCTTAGGTGTTAGATCTTGATTACTTTGAAGTTAAGCCATTAAGCCTACCATTGGATGAAAAACAAGTTAACTGTACTTTAATCATCACCAGCTCTGAATATCTGGGTCCACTAATTAGAAGATGTCAACACCACTTAATGTCTTAACTGATAGATGTCGAGCATCTTGGAGATAAGAAATTAAGCCCACCATTATATCTTTTCAAAATTTAGTCACCTTTATGCTGTCTGTGATAGGACCCACATTTCTTCCAAGGACACACATCACTTAGAATTAATCGCTTAAGTGATAGATGTTGTGCATCTTGGGGATTAAGCCATTAAGTGATCCGTCAGATCAAAACAAAAATGTCCGGCATATAATGAATTTAATTAAAACCTCAGAAAACTTTGGACTTTGGGAATAATGTGAGACCCCGATGTTAGGATTGACAACTTTAATACAGATGACTGCTTTTAAAATGAACCCATTCGAGACATGACTTAAGTGAAAAAGGTAACGTGAAATTAGAAGACATTTCAATGCTTAGGGTTTTTATGACCAAAATTACACTAGGAGACATGAAACAAGGGGTTTTTCAACATTTTCAACTAGGTCAAGGGTTAGAACAAAATTTGTCGTGGCATGAGAACAATTTTTAACCATGATTTTAAACCCTTGGATAACATGAATGACAGGGGACCTCAAAATTTTATAAGACACACCCTAAAAAGGAAATAGTACCAATAGTGGCTCTCTCTGAGGATGTTTAAATGCCAGGTTATAACAAGAACCACAGATCTCTGGGGAGGCAGACCACAAACCAGACTAACCTACTACCAAAAACAAACACACAACATAAAGCAAACACACCTACACATATAATACATACTACTGTGCATAGAAAAGAAGAACTAATTGAAGAAATTTTCCAGGAATTGTCCATGCACTGGCAATTCCTATTCATCATCATCCAAATTCTTTAGGAAATATAATTTTTTTCCAAAAACTTGAGATATGACAAGAGGCCCCATCCATAGTGACTCAAACTATTTGTGCTTACCTTTGTCTTCAGCCCTGGTATTCCATTGCAATACAAAATCACCAGGCTGAAAATGTTTCTCATCTGCCCTTCTGTCAAAAAGATACTTCATTTTTTGTTGCAATTTGATATTTTATCTCTGGATTTCTCTCCTTATTTTATCCAATTCTACCAAATGAACCATTCTTTCTTCCATAGGTTCAGAGACTTCCACTTCTTCATCTTGGATAAAGTTATAGATTGGGAGAAAATTATTGACAGGCATTCTTGATTGAACACCATAAACCAACTCAAAAGGAGATTTTCCAGTGGCCTTCTTGACAGTGATCTTATCAGACCAAAGGGAAAGTTTCAATTTTACATGCCAAGCTCTTTTATTTCCTTCTAATGTCTTTTTCAAAATTTTTAAGATACTCTTGTTACTGGATTCTTCCTGACCATTGGCTTGAGGGTGGTATGGGGATGAATAGGACATAACAATTCCCATATCGGAGCAAAAATCAGTAAATTTTTCAGACCTGAAGCACATGGCATTATCCATTACCAAATTGAGGGTAACACCAAATATTGTAATCACACTATCCATCAAAAATTCAATAACCACAATGCTTGTTGCTCTCTTAGTTGGGATTGCCTCTACCCATTTTGTAAAATAATCAGTTACCAAAAAAATCCAACTATGCCCCCCACTTGATTTCTCAACAAACTCTCCAATGAAGTCCATTCCCCACATAGAAAAGGGAGCCTCTACTACTACAGGGTTTAACAATAATGCTCCTGAATACTTCATCTTGCTTGAGAATCTTTGGCACGGCTCACATTTATTGACAAAAGCGTAAGCATCTTGAAACAAACAAGGCCAATAATATCCAGCTCTTAGAATTTTATGAGCTATTTATCTAGTAGAATAGTTCCCTCCACACATTCCAACATGCATTTCCTTCAATACCTTCTCTCATTGACCTTTGTCAAGACATAATAACAGGATCCCATCTCTGTTTTTCCAAAACAAATCAGCATGCAACAAAACATATTTCTGAGATTGTAATCTCAAACTCCTCCTTTGGTTGTCATTCAAGTTATCTAGACATCTAGCATTTTTTAGAAAATATACAATATTGGCATACCAGGGTTGCATTTCAATACTTTTTAAACAATTCTCATCTGTCAACACTATTAACTTGGACCAAATCCAAATTTTTTTTTCTCATCAACTTTGCCAAACCTAGTCCTCTCACCAATTTAGTGATATGGATGTCTAGATCAAACTCTTGAATTTTGTTTATCCATTTACATCTTTTTCCTGTTACTTCATTCTAAACAAAGATGTCCTTGGTAGCAACATGAGGAACATAAGCATTTACCTTTACACATACCAGGTAGGGCCTGGAAGCCTTGATTGCCTTTACTAAAGCATATTCTTGTTTCTCCATCAACTGATAGTTTAACTCAGCTGACTACAATGACTTGCTAAAAAATGCAATGGGATGTTCAAATCCTTCACCATCCTTTTGCAAGAGGACTACTGCAATAGTGTGGAAGGAAGAAAATGTAAACAAGGAAAAGAGCTTGGTGTAATCAGGAGATACAAGGACTAGTGCTTCTTGAATAGCTTGTTTTATTTTTTCAAAGGCTAACTGAGCCTCTTGGTCCCATTCAAACTTTGCATTTTTCTTCAGCAATTCGACAATAGGTTTAACCAATTTTGCAAAGTTGGCAATAAATCTCCTAAAAAAATTAATTTTCCCTAGAAATGATTGTATACCTTTTAAGTTCTTGGGAGAAAGTACCTTTTGGATGGCTTCAACTCTTTAAGGATCTATCCTTACTCCCTCTTTTGATACTATGTGTCCCAGAAGTTTCCCCTCAGTAACATCGAAGTGACACTTTTTTGGGTTTAAAGACACCCCATATTCCAGTGCTTTTATCATCACATTTTCCAAGTGATTGCAATGATCCTCTGCCCTTTTTGAGAAAGCTGTCAAATGATCTTGGTACACTACCATCATAACATCTATAAGGTCTTTGAAAGCTACATCCATAGCTCTTTGAAAAGTTGCACTAGCGTTTTTCAACCCAAATGGCATATGAACATACACATAAGTGCCCCAAGGGGTAGTAAATGCTGTTTTGAATTGCTCAGATTCTTTAACCAGCACTTGATTGCACCATGAGAATCCATCCATCATAGACAACAAATCACACCTAGTGACTTTATGCAACATGGACTCCATGTTAGGTAGTCCATAATTATCCTTCAATGAGGCCACATTCAGATTTCTAAAATCAACACACAATCTTATGTCCCCATTTTTCTTTCTTACAGGGACTAAGTTAGAGACCCATGATGAATGTCTTATTGGCTTAATTATACCTGCATCTCTTAGTTTCATCAACTTTGCCTGCATTTTGGTAGCCAGTAGGGGATTAATGGGCCTTTGTTTTTGTCTAAATAGTTTAATACTTTCTTTCAAAAGGATATCATGCTAAAATAAGTCTTTTCTATAGGCTTTCAATTCCTCATAGGACCATGCAAATACATGTTTATATTTCTTCAGCAATTTTATCAAATTCTGTCTCACATTGCTGTCCAATTTTTTACCAATGTAGACTGATTGGGGAGATGTTTCAGATCCCAAATTAACTTCCTCTAAATCTCTCACCTTGGCATTGGACTTCTAAGTCATATAATTGTCATTTATGTTGAACATGCCTTCCAATTCAACCAATCCCTTGGGAATGTGATTAGTATCCAATTGGATGACCTCCCGATCAAAGATATACTCCTTATTGTACACAATTGATACTAGAGATTAACAATCAATCTTCTGACCATCATATTGGTCTACACACTGGATAAACCTAAGAATATCATCATCATCCTCAAATACTTGCCAATTATGAATATTATCAGGAACTACAAGCCTAATTTTTATTTCAACCACAGACATACCAGTAAGAGTGGCATCATTATTTTTTAGGGAAACATTTTCCAAGAAATCTGCCATTATGTTGTTGGATCTCTCTATCCATAGGATATTGAAAGCATCATAGAATTCTATTCTATCCTAGACAACATACTTATACAATTTTAATCTATCATCTTTAGCAGCATAATGCTCCCTAATCTGAGATATAATTAACTAGGAATCTCCATGAACTTTTAAACACTTAATACCATGCTTGATATAAATATCCATTCCCAAGATCAAGGCTTCATACTTGGTAGTATTGTTTGTGCATTCAAAATTCAGCAGGAAAGAGTACTTGAAAGTGATACCTGATGGGGAAATAAACAAAACTCCTGCTCTAGATCCTTCCTTTGAGCATCCTCCATCAAAGTACATTTTCCATAGTCCATTTTGTTGCAACAACAATTCATCCACAATTGAGTCAGTGTTCTTTAACTGTGGCTTGACTTCCTCAACAATAAAATTCTCCATATCAAAATTCACACAACAATTCAATTGGTCAAGTGGAACCACCTCCACCATGACATATGATTGGGGTTCTTTGTACAACTTGACCTCATGCCCATTCACAAGGATAGTTGCATATGACAAATCTAATTGCATTTTTCCACCTACTGCTGCTGCCCATTGCCTTGACAGAAGCATACCATAATATGGTTTAGTGTCCACTACCACTATATCCATTCTATAATCTGCTTTAGGGAAAGCAACAATTTTGAACTCAATGCCTTTTAGTGTTCCTATCACAGGAACTTCCCTGTTGTCCATAGCATAACAAATTCCACCAGACTTAGTGACCTGGAGACCCAATTCCTTCATCACATGATAAGACATCACATTTGTTGCAGCCCTAGAATCAATCATGTAGTTTTTTACCAAGAAAATATTAACCATTAGGGTGACATAGAACAGGTCAATAGATAATGGTTCTTGAGTGATTATATTTCCAATACAAATATTAGAAAATTCCTTACTTTTTTCCTTTCCTTTCACTAGTGGACTGTCTTTTCTAGTATCATTTAGCGTTAAAGGTATTTCCTCTTGGTTGGGAACAGATACATCATCTATCCCTTTTAAAAGTGCCAGAGAAGCTTCTTTGTGCTCTTTTATTTTCAGCATTTCCATGAGTGGAACTGAGACTTTCATTTGGGTCAGAGCATGTTTCATGTCAAAAAGGGGCAATTCAGAAGAGATATCACTCATCCTTTTCAATTTCTTGGATTTCTCATTGGGTACTAGTTCCTCTTTTGATACTTCCCCTCCAACATGATCAAAATAAGGTCCTGCTTGTTTCCCACACTTATCATTATTATCTTCCTTAGCATGAAAATCCTCAATAACTTGAGGTGGATCTTTTCTAACATAAGCAGGGGCAAACTTGCCTTGAGTGGGTTGTACTGTTCTATTTCTTAGGTTGTATGCATTTCTTTCTTGATTAATTGCTGCAACAGTCAAAGACCTCTTTTCTTCATCAATAGGAGTTTTGAAATGAGAATGTGAGTTATCACTTCCCACTATATTTATAGTTGTGTGTGTATATTTGTGCACCTGTTATCTGCAACACAACACTTCAATAAGTCATTCTGTTAGTGAAAAACAAGGGTTGATGAGCATATAAACCATAACATCGACTTATTTCTTTCTAACTAGGATGGTGTAGCAAATAACATAAAATCCCTTAGATTATGCTAAATACCAGTGACATAAACAACCTAGCATGAACGATTTGATTTAAAATAAGCTATTATTCAATGAACAATGCATATTAATCTAAAAATGGACATTATAACAATGCATGGTAATGGAACTATGAGATGAAAATGAAGCTATCTAAATCTTAGAGCATAATAATGTATTTTATAATATGAGATGAAGGCTCTTTTGTGCTCCAAAATGCATACTATTTATAGAAGAATGAGAGAGAGAGAGGGGAGAAAAGGTTCATTAATGAGTTGAGGGACTCATTAATGGTGGTGTAAGAGCAATTAATATTTTGAGCATTAATGAGGCATGGAGGAGACATAGGCTTAAGGCATCTTCATTAATGAGGCATTAATGAAAGCCTTAAAGAAGCATGGGAAGGGTGTAAGAGGGTGGCTTGAGAAGGTGGACTTAA
>MU224968.1:7414125-7459118 GCA_018584345.1 Thuja plicata
AAAATAGGGTCCATAGTTGGAACAGACCAAATTCAGGTGGTTACATTTGCCCCTCTTTGAATTGATGTGCGAGCAGTGCATTGATTCAAAGAAAGTTTTTGATTTTGACTTCAGAAAGATTGAGAATTTCATTCTTGGTTGTCAAACGAAATGTTGATGAGATCAGTCTCACACTTGATCAAAATAAACTGATAGAATTGATTTTGAACTTGGTCGTTATCCAAAGATCAATAAAAGATCTTAAAGATACCAATTCTGAACTTGGTTGTCATCCAAAAGCTAGTATAAAGCTACCAGGAGCTTAATAAGAATCTTTTAAAATGAGAAAACACAAGATATCCAGCTCATGAGAACCAAAGCTTTCTATCCAATAGTTCTAACTTTAGTCAAGGAAACTGTTATGCCCCTAGTTTGTTTGATAACGAAGTCATTTTTAATGCTGTTTCAAGAAAAAAATTTAATTGATGATAGTGTGATCATGCCCCCTCGGGAACAAAATTGAAGGAAAAGAATAAATCCCTCAGTTTGAAATGATGTATCACTTGCAAGAAGCGGTTAGGGAAAGAAAGAATGGAGTAGAAGAAGTGGAAAAGTAGGAGGGTTTAAAAATAAAAACACGAGTGCCAAGTTAATTACATGAAAATGTGCGTGATGCAATGGATAAAATGATGTCAGACCAAGATTTATGATAAAATTTACATTTGGATAGATTCTTGGAACAAATGAAGCAAATCTGTAGTTTTTGAAATTGTCGTAAGAATGGTACTGTATTGCTGAAAACATTGTAGGCGCCTTTGATTTTGTTCCTGATTGATCAAAAAGAGAAGAAAAATGTAATCATAAATGTCTGGGAGGAGTTATAGAACTCCCAAATGGCTCAAAAGACCAATATAAGTCTCAAAATTTACCATTTCACTATTCATTTTCACTTTCCTCCACAGTAATTTAGAGAGCTCTATAGAGAAGATGGTAGTCCCTGTGAGGAAGCATCATTTTGAGATGAGCCATTGACATCAGTGCCCAGCTGACTACCCACCACCGGTAAGTGCTCATAAAACTACCTTGTGAATTTTGCAAATTTCAATTTCATGTATTTTGGTAGCTTTTATAGCCCCTTCTATTTTGAATTGCATCCAGGATTCCAGATTGCAACCTGTAAATCTCATGTCGCATCCGGTATTTCTCAGATTGCATCCGATTTTTCTAGATTCCCGCGTCGCATCCAAGATACCTTGGATCGCATCCTATTTACCTTGGATTTATCTTGATTTTAGTTGAAATTCATCAGTGTGTTGTACCCTGTCGATTTAGGCTTGTACCCTGTATTTAGGGTCGCATCCCATATTTCAGGGATCACACCCTGTAAACTCCATCGCATCTTGTATGTCCAGGATCGTATCTAGTAAAATAGATTGCACCCTTCTATTTCAAAATCACATCTGGTTAGGAGACTTAGAAATTTAATCCTTTTGACCTGTTTGTGTGCTGTGGACTTGGAATTATTTAGCTGATTAGGAGTCTGCCCCTTTGTTGTAGATAGGATACTGATATATTGTCATTTTTGTCCAAAATAGATCCAGTTTGAGGTAGTCGCATTTCACGACACTTACCCTAGTCATGTGCTTGCATTATCTGGACTGCTTTTGGATGATGAGAAGACTACTGTGTTTTGATGCAGATTGTGTTCGTTGATGGGTTTAACTGAGATCGAGGTAAACCGTGGGTTGTTGACTGCTCTTACCGAGAGATGGCACTCAAAGCACAACACCTTTCATTTTCTGACTAGTGAGATCATAATGAATCCTAAGGACGTCTGGCAGATACTTCAGGTGCTGATGATCAGGCATGAGGTGTGATTTGAGTTGACGGTGGCCGTGGCCATTGGTGCTGTAGGTAGATATTTTTAGGATGACACCATCGATCGAAGATATCTATCTTGGGACTATATGGTCGATCATTATGATCATTTATTAGTGTAATTAGTAGGTCTAGTAGGTGGCATCCTGATGCTAGACAGGGGTTAGCATGGATTCATGGTCGGTTGGGTAGATATGATAGAGCAGATGGTTACGCACCGATGGATATTTGCATGAGGCAGTTGTAATTTAGCCCATATGTACCAAGAGCTTCATGAGATAGTTTACCATTATACTTGGAGTATTACCATTGGGATCCTTATTCTTCAGATTTGGGCCTGAGAGCACATCCCTGTGACACGACCAATTGTAGACAGACAAAGGGCACCAGAGCAGCCTTATGTTTATATGTATGCAGGTCTTATTTAGCAGCCCCATCTGGGCAAGGTTGAGTACTGGCGTCATTTATTCGATGATATGACTGAGGTTATTTGGCGACCATATTTAGATTGCAAGGAGTGGACCTCAGATGCATGACATGTACCCTTTTTATTCCAGAGTTGGTATCGTATAGGTAGGACCAGATATGTTATGGAGTGGTTCATCCATACCTGAGTCCTGAGATAGTATGGCCATTGTCAAGGTAGGATACATGATATTACTGTATATGCATGGGTTTGGGATGAGGAAACATTATGGGGTGCTCAGTTATAGTATGAGACAACACACCAGGAGATTTAGGACATGGTTGGAGTAGACTAGGATCTCCGCCTTGATGTTGCTGATGCAGGTGTCTTGGATGGATATGATGTAGAGATGCTTCAGTACCCTTTTACTCATTTTACAATACCAGAGGAGATCATTCCTCATATAGAGGAGCCTTTGGATTATGATCCTGAGGATTGCCCAGCTAGGGGGAGAGGAGGAGCATAGAGAGATAGGGCCCTGAGTAGGCGCGAAGGTTGGGATGGTGGTAGGGATGGTAGAGATGGCCGACATCCTCCTCCTAATGAGGATGACAGTGGAGATGATAGGGGTGGTGGTGGTGAGGCTGTCGATACAGGTGGTGCCAGTGGTAGTGGGAGGCACCAAAGGTTCAAAATTATAGCTCCACAAAGAGATCCTGGTCTACTCCTTACTACGAATCAGAAGAGACAGAGACAACAGAGGTCACAGGATAGACCTTAGGACAGGGGACAAGACAAGTCTCAAGATCAGGATACAGGTAGAGATAGAGATCCTCTTTCTAGATGTGAGTAGGAGAGAGAGAGTAGCTCTAGGCCAAGATTACTGCCTTAGAGGCCTGGGTCACCACTACAGATGCCTTACTAGAAGATATGGATACACAGTTTGAGCATTTGAGAGCAGAGAGGGATAGACAGGGTGAGATGCTCAGAGTGGAGAGAGATGCACATGCCCAGATGACAGTTCACCAAGGGCAGAGGGCCACATATTACTATGCCCTATATCATGTAACAGTGCCAGAGAGCCAGACAACACCTTCCTTTTCATGATTGGCTCAATAGTCAGAGGGGGCCATGCCACCTCTAGCAGCTCCTTTTGTACCACCTCCCCCCCTCCTAATTAGGGAGAGGGGGTGGGGTAGAGTTGATATTGTGTACCATCTTTATGACATGTGTATCTTGAGATTATATTTGTATATCTGGATCCTGCTGAGATCCCTCTTTTGTATCTGACATTCATTCATGTATATCTGATTCATTCAGCCTCACTGATACTCTGATACTCTTTATGTATACTATTCCATATTTTGATCTGTACCATGTTGTGATATATATATCTGATGCAGCTTCCTGATTCTAACATGTTTCATGAGTTCCCTTTTCTTTGATAGATGTGGTAGATGTATTTTGCACATGTGATGATATCTTGGTCTCTTGATGAGTTAGATTTAGACATCATTTTCTATTTGATTTGATTACTTATATAAATATGTTTTAAATGATATGCATGTGAAAATGCAAATGTATGTTTCTTTTGATTTTCCTTTATGCAAAATGGATGTATGGATGCACTTTAGGATGAAAAAGTAAAAAATGCAATACATTGATGCTTTGTTTTAGTATTTTCCTGTTGATTCTTTTCATGAATGCAAAATGTATGCTATGGATGTGCAATGATAGATATATCAATAATATGGATGTTTGTAATTAACTTGATTTAGAAGAGGAAAATTGAATTAATTTGGAGATCAAAATGCCTTTAATGTTTCTTCTTTCTTGTTTATAGCCAATGCAATTTGTCAAAAATGTAATGATATGCAGACTCTTAGGACTTTGTCACTGGTATGCAAATGTATAGCTTTTTATCATCATTGGGCACTCTTTCGGAAGGGATACCACCTGATAGTACAACCATCACTAATACCCACTAATATTATGAAAGTATGAATACTATGTTTTATTAAAATGTTGGAAATAGACTTAGGCATCAAGGCATAGAAGCCAGGATAACAAAATAGTCACCTTCCTTTTAATATACCAGATTCTGAGTAAGGCAAGATATTGGACTCTCAATGACCTTGAAAATTCATATCCTTGGGTACATTATGATTCATATACCTTAGTAAGAATTTGGATCAGAAAACAAAAAAAGAAAATATTTCAACCTCACTGTATTTTACACATAACGAAGATCGAGATATATGCGGCTATCCACCCATAGTGGCAGCTCTTACCATAAACATCTAAGCTAGGTGAAATTTATAGGATCATTGGGAACAATCACCATACACAAAAATTCAAAAAAACATTATGCCCCCTATCCTTGTGACCCTTTGTCTTTGCACAGACGCCATTGAGTAACTAAGAAGACATAATAAATCATCAATTATGAATCAATCAAATAAAATTTATAATTACTTAGATGCCCCTAGTTGAAAACATCATCATGACATTTAAAGAATCATAATAAAACCACTATCAAACTGTGTGTTTAAGTAGTACTTGTTCATTCATCTGTCAAACACAGTAAAGATTCATCAATCAGAAAATCTGACTATAAGCAATATGGTGTTCCATGTCGGTACATCAAGAGGATAATCCATTCCTGTTTGCAATCCAATATAGCTTTGTAGGAACTCCGTTAATGTAAATGCCATGTCTAGATATGTGATGTTTGAAAAGACACCCTTGTTTTGAAAAGTGACATTGTTTTGCATGTAGCAAGAAACATTGTGTTCATGACAAAAACCATCCTAGAGAAACCTAGCAATCGCAACTTACCATGCCAGCAAATATGCCCCCAATGCAGAATGACTTATTCCTAAGACGTAAATGTAGAAAAATCCCAAGCAAGGATAAGATAGCCATTTAGAAAATGAAGTTAGCGTATGAGAACAGGTAAAATTATGAAGGCATAGTATCAGTAGTGCATCGATAGATGGATCATAGAACACAAGTGATGCCTGATTGCCAGGTTTTCACCACTTGGCAAGATCTTATCTCTCTATTTGCTACCAAAATGCCTGTTTTACCAGGTGCTCATCAAGGCACTTTTCTCTTTTTCAATTTTTTTGCTATTTTTTCTTTATTGAATGTTTTTTTAGTATCAAGGCGCCTTTTTACTAGGTTTTCACCAAGGATACCCTTTCTATAGGAATTTTTCCATTGTTTTTGGATTTCTTTAGGATCAATTTTCTGAATGTTTTTGATATTTTGTGAAAAACTTTTTGTTGTACAAGTTCTACTATCCAAACATCAAGCGTAGAACCACTTCAAATTTAGAGTATTGATAGGATCTAAAAGAATGTCTCCTTTATGTGTAGCCAGTTGATAAGCTCCAGTCCCAAAAGTAGCAGTGATAACATAAGGTCCCATCCAGTTAGGTTCAAATTTTCCTTTCTGCTCCCTGTTTGGATGGTTCTTAGGATTCTCTTTTAGGATGAGATCTCCCACTTCAAATTTGTGTGGTTTGACCTTCTTTTTGTAGCCTTTGGACATACATGCTTGATACACTTTGAGGTGATCAAATGCTTGTTGTCTACGCTCATCTAGTAGGTCCAAAGAATTCACCCTATCTATGCGGTATTGCTCATTAGAAACAAGACCTTGTAAAGATACCCGCAAAGATGGGATTTCAACTTCAATAGGTAAAACTTCTTCAATGCCATAGACAAGGGAAAATGGTGTGGCTCCAGTTGGTGTTTAGATGCTTGTTCTATAGGCCCATAGTGCTAGATTCAGTTGTAGATGCCAGTCTCTGTCAGACTTACTCACAGTTCGGTGTAGGATCTTGAGAATATTCTTGTTGGATGCCTCAGCCTGTCCATTACCTTGAGGGTAATATATTGAGGAGCAATGCTGAGTGATGTGGAATTGTTCACAAAGGTCATCAATGTCTTGATTTTTAAATTGGCCCCCATTATTTGTTATAATTGAAGAAGGTATCCCATATCTATAAATAATGTAGTTTAGAATGAACATAGCCACCTATTTTCTAGTGGCTTTGATTAGTGGCATGACCTCGACCCAATTTGTGAAATACACAGTGGCTGTAATGATGAACTTGTGTCCATTTGAAGAGTTGGGATATATTTGTCCAACCAAGTCAAAGGCCCATTGCTAAAATGGCCAATGTGTTATGAAAGGTATAAGTTCTTTGGCAGGAGCATGGATAATATTTCCATGTGTATGGCATTTAAGACATAATTTTGAAAATTGAATAGCATCTTTCTCCATCATAGGCCAGTAATAGCCTACTCTGAGTAGTTTCTTTGCTAATGAAAAGCCGTTTGAGTGTGATCCACATACACCTTCGTGGACTTCTTTTAATGCTAGATCGAACTCTTCTAGTTCTAAACACCTAAGAAGTGTACCGTTGAGACCTCATCAATATAGATTGTTAGTTATGAGGATGTAACCCGATGTTGTCCTAATCAGGGATTTTTTCTCATTTCTGGATAGATTATTAGGGATAGTTTGGTCAGAAAGGTAAGCAATGATATTGGCATACTGAGATTGGTCTGGGGTATTCAAAGCACATATTACCTATTATTCAGGGGTATCAAAGGTAGGATAGGAGAGTTCTTCCACCAAGAAGTCATAGCGGAATTGATGTTCTTTTAGTTGTAACGTGGATGCCAAGGTAGCCATAGCATATGCAACTTTGTTCTCTGATCTTGGTATCTGCTAGAAGGTGACGAAGACAAAGTATTTCTTTAGGTCATAAACTAGTTTCTTGTAGGGCATCAACTTTTCATCCTTTGTTTGATACTCCCCATTGACCTAATTGATAATTAGTTGGGAGTCACCATATACGTGTAATTCTATGATCTTCCATTCCATAGCTAGCTTAAGACCGTTGACCAATGCTTCATATTTTGAAATATTATTGGTGCATGGAAATATCAATTTGTAAGATTTGGGAATATTGTAACCTTGAGGAGTTATGAATAGGATGCCTGCTCTAGAGCCTTGTTGAGTGAATGAACCATCAAAGTACATCTTCTATGGATATTCAGTTAGATGTATGATTGTTTCATTAGGGAATTCAATTAGTAAAGGTTCATCATCATGGAGTGGTGAATCAGCCAATTGATCTGCAAGGACTTGTCCTTTGATAGCTCTCCATTCTACATATTCATTGTCAAACTCATTTAGAATCAGGACCCATTTTTCCAAACGTCCTGTTAATGCTGTTCTGCTCAAAAGATACTTTAGAGGATCAATTTTAGCAATGAGCTTTACTGTATGAGAGAGCATGTAGTGCCTCAATTTTTGTGATGCGAAGAAGACCGCTAAGCATGATTTTTCAATAATTCTATAGTTGATCTCATAGGTGACCAGTGTTCTACTAATGTAGTAGATAACTCTTTCTTTCTTTCTTGGTTTCATCCTCTTGTGCCAGCAATACTCCTAGGGATGTAGCTGTAGCTGAAATGTATAGGAGTAGGGGCTTTCCATGAATAGGCACCATAAGAATAGGAGGAGTAGCCAAGTATCCTTTCAATTCTCTAAAGTTTTCTTTGTAGTGTTCTTCCCATTTGAAGGGAACCCCTTTATGTAGTAACTTAGTAAAGGGTTGGGCCCAATCTGCAAGTTGGGACATGAATCTCCTGATGGACTAAAGTCTTCCTTGTAGCATCCTCATTTGATAGATGTTACATGGAGGAGCCATCTCTAGTATAGCCTTAACTTTAGCAAGGTCTACCTCAATTCCCTTCGTTAAAACAATGAATCCTAGGAGCTTTCTAGATTGGACCCCAAAGGCACATTTATTTGGGTTAAGCCCAAGTTGAAACTGCTCCATTCGGTCCAATATTTTTCTTAAGTCAGCAATGTGAGTACTTCTTTCTTTGGATTTAGCCAATGTGTCATCTACGTAGTCCTCCATGTTCTTGTGCATCATGTCATGGAATATCATTGTCACAGATCTTTGATATGTTGCGTCGGCATTCTTTAACCTGAAAGGCATGACATTCCAGCAAAAGGTGCCCCATGCGCATGTAAATATAGTTTTCTCTTGATCTTCCAGGGCAATCTTGATTTGATTATAGCTTGAGAATCCATCCATTAATGAATACATCTAGAAGCCTAATGTAAGGTCTATGATCATGTCAATGTTAGGTAGAGGGAAGTCATCTTTCGGACATGCTTTGTTCAAGTCTCTGAAGTCTGTATAGATCCTGATAGATTTATCAGATTTAGACATGGGGACCACATTGGAGATCCATCCTGCATAGGTAATCACTAGAATATACCCAGCTTTCAACAACTTTTCTAGCTCTAATTTTACCAATAATGCAACATGAGGATGCATCTTTCTAAGTTTTTGTTTTACAAGCTTGATCCCGGGAGCTATAGATAAGTGGTGCATGATTAGATTAGGATCTAGCCCTGGCATATCAGTATAGGACCATGCAAAGTTAATATTCTTCTCCTTCAGGAACTTTGTGAACTATGTCTTCTCCTCTTTTGATAAAGATTGTGCAAGGTGGAATATTTGAGGAGTTTCAACAGTGCCCAAGTTTACTGGCTATGTTGGTTCAATCAGTACCAAAGATCTTTCCTGAAAGTGTTCAGGGAGGATATCAAGAGTCTCATCCTTTGGCACCTCGAAGAGGTTTTCACCATTGGATATGTCTTTTTTCTTTACTATTTTGGGATCTGATACTGCCACAGAGTGGTTTTCACTATCAGTCTGCTTTTTCTTTTTATTTTTCAATTTTTGACTAAGAAACCTGATATCCTCCTGTGACATTTTCTCTCTCCTTGCTTTGGTGGAAGAAGGATAAGGTTCACAAGAATTGAGATAACAAGCTAGGGTGTGTTCATTGGGAAATTCAAGGATAGGAGTAGGATCTATTTCAGTCCAATCAATTAGGTTTGGAAGTACCAATGTTAGGGAGTCAGTCTCTGGGAAGGACAACATTGTGTTAGCATCAATACCATTAATCGACATGACATGATCTGTTAAGTTAATTTATTCAATAAGAGTGAGATCATCGCTAAAAGGGTCATTGTTAGTCATATGCGAACCAAAATCTAGCGACTCGTCAGTAAAATTCTCATCATTATCTCTCCATAAATGGAGGCTTCTTGCTTGTAGCCTATGAAATTCTTCTAGACTTATATATTCACCAGTTTCTCCATCAATGATCAAGGGAAGGAAATCTTCTTCTGCTTTAGGATTATCAGTGTCATTGGGAGGAGCATCAGACTGTTTACA
Organism: Thuja plicata; assembly: GCA_018584345.1. Taxonomy (NCBI): domain Eukaryota; kingdom Viridiplantae; phylum Streptophyta; class Pinopsida; order Cupressales; family Cupressaceae; genus Thuja; species Thuja plicata. Next base: position 7,423,671 of record MU224968.1, read on the forward strand.
AGGAGCTAAGGGTGCCGAAAACATGTGAATTGTATCTATTCCAATATCTTCAGTGGCAATAGATAGCTCTTCCCATTCATAGTCATGAAAGTCTGTTATTTCATCATCAGATCTGTTTAAGTATTCAACAATGGTTATTTGATGTACCCGGTTAGGCATCTATAGATCAAAGTGTGGTAGATATAGGACATGTGAAATTGTGACCAATTTCCCCCAGTTAGGATGTAAATCCTATTGTCAGGGTTTCTCTTGAGTAATTTTTTCTATGGTGTCTCCTACCTCTTGAATGGGAGGTTGTGCTAGTAAAGGGGTGTGAAGATCTTGTGGTACCTCAAAGCTGGGTATGTAGCATTCTCCTTGGTAGTTGGGGTCCTGTGTGCCAACACATAACAATCTCTCATAGGACCACTACTCTAGTTCATCTATTTCATTACTCCCTTTATCTGAGTGTGGACTTTCTTTTGAAGTGGGTTTATCAGTTTTAGTATTAAAACCCAGTCCTATTTTATCTCTGGTATTCCGAAAATCCATGGGTATAGGTTCAATAAGCCCTCATCCTATGTCATTTATAGGTCCTTTTCCTTTGTAACCCATTTGTGTGAGGAAATCATATCCCTTTCCATACAATTCTGGGGATATCTTCACATGTTTGACCTCAGCCTCCACCATTTCTCCTTTGTAAAGCCAGTCCAAGACTGCATGTTCTTCTATGTTATCTGAAGAAGATGTGGATGCATTTACCATGCTAGTTTCCTTGTGTAATTTTGGATCCTTTGGTGCTATAGGTGTAAATGTCAAGGAAGGTTTTCCATAGGATCTTGGTGATACCGAAAGTTCTGTCAATGAGGGAGTCAGGTCCAGCTTTTACTCTCCCATACCTGTTTCTTCAAGTTTCAAGGTTTTGCTAAAACTCTTCATAACCATGTCCTTGGTAGTTTCAGGAGAAACTACATCTATAGCCTCTTTGTTGTGCGAGATCATGATACCCACTTTGATATTGTTGCAAGTTTAGTTAGCATCTGCATGAATCATCACTTCCACCCCATTATGTGGGAACTTTATGCATTGGTGGTAAGTGGATGGTACAACTTATATTTCATGTATCCATGGTCTCCCTAATAGGATATTGTAGGCCAATGGAAGATCCAAAACCCAACATGTGACACTCCTCTCAATCGGTCTGACTCTGATAGGTGGAACAATAAGACCTCTGGAGGATCTTTCTTCCTCATCATAAGCTTTGATGGTTATCTTGCTTCTAGAGTCAATTGTTTGTTCTGAGAGATCTAGTCTCTTGATTAGATCAAGTGTACATATATTCAATCCTGTGCCTCCATCTATCAACACACATCTAACATGGGATTCATGAATAAGAAATTCAATATGGAGGGGTTGATTATGTGGATGTGCCAATGACTTATCATCCTCTTCAAAAAAGGAGAGGTAATGTGGCGCTAAGATGTGATTGACCATCAATTGGAACTTGTCTATATCAATATCTTTTGGAACATTAGCAGTGTGTAGAGCTTGTTCTAGGATTTCCCTATGTACTGTGGATATTTTGAGCAACTCAAAGATGGAAATTTTGGCAGAGGTTCATTGCAATTGATCCACCAAGTCATATTTTGCTCTAGGAATAGTAACCACATGTTTTGATGATTGTTTAGGAATAGTTACAATAGGAACCTTAGATGTTGATGTTGGTTTTGGAGGTCCTTTGATTGTAACCTGTGCTTGGCTCCATGTTATAGCATTTGAGTGGAATGAGACACCTTTGATTGTGACCACATTGATGGATTTAGTTTTAATGTCAAGCATATTGATCACATTGTCATTTTTGAAATAGGTGTAGTTTACCTCATCACTCTTCCCTTTAGATTTTTCTCCTTGATCATAATTAGGAAAGGGTTTATTGAATGCTGTATGATCCTCATTGGTAGTGTGTCCATCCACTTTGATCTTACCTCCTTTGATGAGGTCTTGGATGACATGTTTAAGCTTGAGGCAATTATTAGTCTTGTGTTCCTTGTTTTTGTGAAAGACACAATAGGAATTATCATCCCACCACCTGGGTTTGACCATTGGTTCCCACGGTTTGGAATCTGGGATAGTTAGAATTTTGTTATCCAATAGTGTTTTTAGAACAGTCTCAAGAGGCTCCCCCAAAGGAGTGAAAGTTCTTTGGGGTTTTGAATTCCATGTCTATCCCTTGCTATTATCATTGTTTGCTTTGGGTACGGGAGTTGTTACCTTAGCATCCTTGCTTTCTTGCATGCCATTGGTTAGATTAAATACCTCTGGTTTAGGATTAATGTTAGAGGCATCAACCACCCCATCATTAACAACATTTTTATTTTGTTTCCACCATTTAGGCTTGGGTTTGGAGTTGTTGGTCTTGTTTTCATTTTGAAGGGCAATTTCCCCCTTTTGACCATGACTTCCTCAATACGGAGGGCATTTTTAATCATTCTGTCAAAGCTTGGAGATTCTTGCATTTGTAAAGCATAATTAAACTCAGGCACTAGATTATTAATGAAGATCTTTATCTTCTTTGTTTTAGGAATGGCCCTCGAATATCGTGCAAAAATCTTCCTCCATCATTGTAGGAAGTGTGTAAATTATTCTCCAGTTCTTTGTTTGGTATTACATAGGTCCATCATAGTTACATCATGTTGGATGTTGTAGGAGTAATGTTGGATGAATCATTGGATCAACTCCTCGAATGTCTTGACCTTAGGGTTCAATTTTGAGAACCACTCCATGGCATTACCTCCTAGAATTCTTGGAAATAGTCGCATGAGGTATGTAGGTTCGTGCATGTATCCTATACTTAGAGCACAAAATTCTCTTACATGGTCATCTGGATCAGTTTCTCCCGCGTACTTTTCATACTTTGGCCTTGCCACATTGGGGGAAAATGGGACCATAGTGATACTCTTGTCAAAAGGAAATGGACAAATTGTGTCCAAAGAGTATTTTGTTTTAGGTTTCTCATTCTCCTGTTTGAGGTTTGTGAGCTCCATTTGCATTAAATTGAGTTGTTTAGTGATAATAGATATAGGATTTGGTACCTCCTTTTCCTTGAGTTTTTCCACATCATAATCCTTGGGTAATTTGACACTAGTGGACGCTAGATGGAGGAAGTAATTTTCTTTATCTTCATCAATCATCCTTTCCATTTTCTAGTGGAACCTCTTGCTTTGTTTGAGTTTTTCATATTATTCTTTAGTGATTTCATCCTCACTACCGGATTCAAATAAAGGACGTTCAAACTTGGGTTCTTCTTCTTCATCAGTATCTTCGGGTTTTTGGTGTTTGCCATTGTTATACTCCTCAAAGGCCTCACTCCATCTACGAGTGTCACTATCCATTTGAGGGGAATCTAGATTGAGCAGGGAACTATGAGAAGTTTCTCCTTGAAAGTGTGGTATTTTAGGAGGCACTTTCAATCCTTTATACGTGTACTTGTTGTATCTTGTGTTAACCATGAATTTGTTTCTCAACTTTGTCAACATTTCCCAATAGTGCAAGTGAGAGCTTCAGATTGTTCAAGTGGGCGTGTCTAGGTAAAAGTAACTATTTGTTGTTGGTGGATGTAAATGATTCCAGCGTCAGAGGGTTAGAATGCCCTGATAGTGAGCTGGGAACCAAGTTGTTGGTAGAAAGCGGGTAGACCACACGTATTGAAATGATCATGAAAGACTGACTAAGCATGCAAAGTAGAAATTTTGAAAGAGTTTTGAAATTACAATAGGGAGACTAGAAAAGACAACAAGAACTAGCTAAAGAGCCAAAAGGGTATCCTAATCAACTGAGACTTTCTATGAAAAATATCTACAACTACCCTCTGTCCTGAATGCAAGCTCCCAGATGCGAGCCTTTGATGACACCAGATGCGAGCTTAGAATCTGGATGTGACTATATACTGACCAAATGTGAGCCAGAATACCAAATGTGATCCTAAATACTGCATGTGATTTGGGAAATCCGAGATGCGATCTTATGATGTCTTTTCCAATTTTGGTTAGTTCTAAAAAGTTTGTTTTCGAAGTGCATGAAGTTGCTTGTTTCCAGATTGTATTAAGAGGTGTCATAATGTGTGAAAAACACTTGTACTCCAGGGTTTGAAATTTTTTGATTATTTTGATGAGCTTATTTTTTTAATGATCTTTTCAAGCACGCCAAACAGATTTGCATTGTTAGGAGGATTAAACAAACACTCATCTTTTCCTATTCTCTAGGTGGAGGATGAAAATCTTTGCTTGTTGACTCAGGTACACACTCAAATGCTAATTAGAATACAACCATCACCAAGCACACAATGGCTCCAGTCATGATGCTGTATTAGTTGACTCTAAATGCAAGTGAGGGCACAATATGATGAGTGTCTTGGGGCAATTAATTTTTTCCTTGCACAAAGATTATCACACTTTCGGGGATGAATCGGGAATTCTTTTAGTTGAAGTTGTTGTAGATTATTGGGCAATCCATTTGAAACCGTCCCCCATAGAATTGCACAAGGAAAAATTCAGGCATATAGCCCTATGAGTACCTAAATATATGTAGTCTCGCAAGCAAGATTCAAGTGGCTCCGCTCTACATATACCCAAATATGTTCAAGGAATGATGTCGAAATTCTATGAACAAAACCAGCTCCATCTTTCGAGGCTTTAGCCTACAAGAAAGCAACTATTTATAGTGCGTTGGAAGGGTTGGCGTAAAGCCTGTCTTCTCTTGGGTCATTTCTGAGAGATTTTTTCCTCAAAATATAGGCCCTCTACTATTTAAATATATGTAACAAGGATTGGCGAGCTTTGGATGTCTAGATTTCTGATTCTTCCGAAGAAGAAGAGCATACTCTCCTAGTCTAAACCGTTTTCTCCCAAAACACGTAAAGCAATGTTCATTCCTTCAAGCTATGTTGAGCTTGATTTAGTTTGTTCGTATTTAAGAAAAATAGGATGCTTGAAGGTAAATTTTGCCTTGTTCAATTAGCCACAAGATTTAGTGAGTTGCTTGTCCAATTATTGATCCAAATTGAATTAAACGATTGAACTTGTTCTTTGATCCCACAGATTTAATGCTTTGATTGTCTAATTTCTGATTTCAAAAGAAATTATACGATGTAGTTGTTCATTGAACCACAAGATTTAGTGATTTGTGTTGTTCATTTACTGATCCCAAATGAAATTAAATTGTGAGATTGCTTGTTCATTTACCTCCAAATTTTGTTCAACCCATAAAGTGATGTATGAGCTTATGATTTTCCTTAAAAGGAAAAGAGTATAATCCTCTAGTCAGTTTAGTGATAGATTGGAATATGTATCTTAATTTTGAAAGCAAGTAAATAGAGGTCAAGATGGGGGTTGGGAAACCTGAAAAACCAAGTTAGTATCTGCTTATTTTAACTCCCACAAAAACCTTCAAGAACAACCTGCAAACACTTGTTAGGCTGCAAGATACCAAAAAAACTTGTCAAAATGTTAGAGTTAGGCAAACGAAGTGTGCAAAATTAGATGTGAGCCTAAAAAATCACTGAATGCGATACAGTATACTGTATGTGACCTTTCTTACCAGATGCGACAGTATGCTCCCCAGATGCAAGCCTGAACTAGAAATGATCCTGAAAATCCCAGATTCGAGCGTCGTTTACTGTGGTGTGATGGCGTATCCCAGATGTGATCTAGAATGGTAAAAAATGATCCTGTAACAAAATTTTGGGCATGCAAATTAGTGAAAAATTGATTAAAAATGAGGCCAAGTTGGAAATTGAGCCCCACGATGGGTGCCAAAAATGTGTGTGTATATTTGTGCACCTATTATCTGCAACACAACACTTCAATAAGTCATTCTGTTAGTGAAAAACAAGGGTTAATGAGCATATAAACCATAACATCGACTTATTGCTTTCTAACTAGGATGAGTGTAGCAAATAACATAAAATCCCTCAGATTATGCTAATTACCAGTGACATAAACAACCTAGCATGAAAAATTTTATTTAAAACAAGCTATTATTAAATGAACAATGCATATTAATCTAAAAATGGACATTATAACAATACATGGTAATGGAACTATGAGATGAAAATGAAGCTATCTAAATCTTAGCAGCATAACAATGTATTTTTTAATATGAGATGAAGGCTCTTTTGTGCTCCAAAATGCATACTATTTATAGAAGAATGAGACAGAGAGAGAGGGGAGACAAGGTTCATTAATGAGTTGAGGGACTCATTAATGGTGGTGTAAGAGCCATTAATGCTTTGAGCATTAATGAGACATGGAGGAGACATGGGCTTAAGGCATCTTCATTAATGAGGCATTAATGAAAGCATTAAAGAAGCATGGGAAGGGTGTAAGAGGGTGGCTTGAGAAGGTGGACTTGAGGAAGGAATCTTGAGATTCCTTGACTTTCTCAAGTGGGTGGAGTTGTTAATCATTCCTTAATGGATTGTGACAACATTAGGAGGTGGGTTAGGGTTAGAATTAGAATTAGGATTAGATTAACAAGGGTGGAATGGGTTGAGATGGGTTAGAACCCAAGGTAGAAGTGGTTGAGATAGGTTAGGTTGGGGTTTAAGGGAATATAAATGCAATGAATTAAACTTATTTAATTCATTTAAAATATAGGAATTAATTATTTAAATATTTTATTGATTTTTGATAATTAAGGATACTATAGCCATTTTAATTAAATTAAATAGGCTAGGAGAATGGGTTAATTGCAAGTGGGTAATTGATTTAGGAGTTTATTTAATTCCTATCAAATTAATCATTGTTAGCCATGTATTTGATTGATTTTGATTTTGGCTAAAAGTAAATAATTTAGTGATTTGATCACTTTAGGAGATTAAATTGATTTCAAAAGAATTATGCCAAGCAGTAACAGGGTCGTTTGGACATAATTGGGGGTATGATCATATTTAGGGCAAATAGGGTCCATAGTTGGAACAGACCAAATTTAGGTGGTTACAATAGTTTCTTGTGAAATACTATCAATTTGATCACTTTGATAGGATGGATTTTGTAATTGACTTTCAAAACAAGAATTATCTTCTGTACACAAATTATCAGAAGGTGATGCAATATCAGAAAACCATGGATATGGTTTCTTTACTATGAACATGTTGATAGCAGAGCCCTCTTGTTCTCTTTCTTCTGTTTGATCAAACATACTCTGGGCTACTACAAATTGATGGGAAGATTGTGGCATATTGCAAGCATTACACCAGGGAGTGTTCTCAACATAGTTGGCACTGTTCCTTTTTAGGGGATCTGGGGTTTCCTTGGTGTTTGGGTTATCTTTTCCATCAGGGACTAGTTTGCATTGTCTCTTTTAGAACTGAGAGATACAAGAAAAATCACTAACAAAATGGCGACTCTACTGGGGAGAAATGGATTGTTGTAAAGTCTAGAATGACTAACTGTTTATCATCCATTTCTTGATCAGTTTATTAAATCTTTTCCCATATCTTTATGGGTGGCGACTCTGAATTCTTGTGTAGCTCAGTAGCACTGATTTACATGTAAAATTTCAGAGATTTTGTAGTATATTGTTTGCAGATTCGAAGAGGTTGAAATATTTCAGTGGTTGGTAAGATTTGGGCTGTGCTGGTTCAAAGAGTTTGGTAAAGAATTTTGTTGTGATCTTGGGTCTGTTGTTGTAAGAAGTGGATAGAGAACTTTCAGCCATCTAAATCTTAAGGTATTTTCATTTTTCATGAAAGAAATTTATACAAATGTTTGTTCTCCATTAAGTGGTTTCAGCACAAAGTAGGAGAACTTTTGAGTTTGGTTGCATACTTCAGTAAGAAAAGGTTTCAGCATGTTTGATTTGAAGTATTGAAGTATGTTGTTGTAAAATTTTTGTGGAGAAATCATAGATCTGCTGCAAGATAGAAATCTAATTTTCATTTTGGTGAATGAATTCTTAAGTTTGTGAAGAATGGAGGATTTTAGTTCACCTAGTAGGCAGCCCATCAATAGTTTCAATAGATCTATCTCTACTAGAAGGTATATGCCATTTTGTTTTGATGGCATATATGGTTTTCCCAATGTTATTCCTAATAACATTAGAGACAAATTGCCAATATTTTGTGGGAAACAACATGATTCAGCAAGTCGACATATTTAGTTGTTTGTTGATTTGATGGATGATTTTGAGATTGCACATGAAGATGTTCACATGAAATTGTTTGTTCAGACTTTAAGGGATGATGCTCGTGAGTGGTTTTCATTTTTACCAGCGTGTTTGATATACTCTTGGAGTGAGTTGCATTCAACCTTCATGTTGCAATTTGGTGAAAGAGTAAGTGTACATGATGCATTTAATAAGTTGTTACAAATTAGGATTGAGAATGAAGAACTAGTTCCTAATTTTAACATTAGATTCGGAAAGGTTTTTAATGATATCCCTGAAAGTTGTAGACCCGATGATCAAGTGTGTGTAGTTATCTACTTTGATGCATTTGATGAGGATATGATCTATTTGTTGTGGGATAAAGAACCTAAGACTTTGCATCAAGAATTCATGGCAGCTATAGAGATTGAAAATAACATGAAGTACAGATTAACTAAGAATCATTTCTCTAGAGGTGTTTGCCGAAAAGATGCATTTGAAAGTAGAAGTGCATGTCACGTTGAAGTTTCAAATTTAGATCAGCGTGTAGTTTTCCCTGCTGTTGTAAATAATGTTTTTGAAAGTTTAGACTTAAGAACCTGTGATGTTGGAGTTTCTTTGTTACAAAGAGTTGATTCTATTCTTTTTGAAAAGAAAACATGTGTTTGTAATGTTACAGGAGTATATGATAAATTTGATTCACTTGATGATTCCCAAATGCAAGAATTTTTTTTAGTTGTTGCCTCTCCTATTAATGAATTGTATTATGTTGAGGATGTTACTAATAATGATGTTGAAGAACATGCATCTCAGTCTCATAGGAATTAAGAAGCTGAAAGTTGTGTTTCAAGTGATGAGAATGAGAGTGTTGATCCATCATGGCATGAAGGGGCATCAAATGAAAATAAAAGTGATCTGTATGCACCATAGTCTAGTGATGATGATGATGCTAAAACTTCTTATCCAAGTGAAGGTGAGGACAATGAAAGTGTTTGTCCATCTTCCTATGAGTCCAATGCAGCATGGGAAGAAGAGAGAAATGATGGGAGTGATTTTTCTCATAAAAAATGAAGGATTGGTTGAGGAAGAGGATTCATGGAGCCACAATAGCCTTGATTTTTGTGAAGATAAAGAAATGGTTCATATGCAGCCTTGTAAAGAGAGTGAAGATTTTTCATGTGTCAAAAATGATTATGAGGATGACGATGTGTCCAAGACAACAATGAGTTCCTTTGTTTTACTTAGTAATGGTGATATAATAAATTCCTCAATTTTTATGTTTTCAATCTTTGATTTGTCATGTGAAATTGGTGATTCCAAGATGGAAAAATGTCCTATAAGCCAAAGTTTGAAGCTGTGGATGCTCTAGACCATGAAAATGAATATAAAATTGCTACTGGTGGGATGAAATCAGATGTCTATGAACCAACTTATGAAAGTTTTCAAGAAAACACTTCTTATGATATGGAGATTAAATCTGGTTATGCCTTTGACTTAGAAATGGGTGTTAACTTGTTTGATTTGGGCATTAATAGTTATGATATTTTAAATGGCATGAAATAAGTGTTTTGTCAAGATGAATCTATCAATGCTGATAACGTTTCCCATAGTAGTAGTTTATGTCAAGAAGATGTATGCCAAGATGAGAATATGAATAATGGATTGTGTGCTGATTTGTTGGAACCTCTTCTCAAAATGTTTTGTGTACAGCTGGAAGAGAATTCAGATTTTGCATCAGATTATTTTCTTCAGCGAGAGGTATGTTATTTTTTGCAAGAAGGGGATGTAGAAAGTGTTGATGCAATATGTTTAATGGTTGTCAAAGTGAATTAGCAAGAGCATACAAGTTATCAGGCTGAAAATGAGTATTTTCTTTTTTCAATCCAGCATGATGTTGTTTATTAGAATGAGCTAAATCTGAAGTCACAAGTTGTAATTTATCATGATTCGCTTAATTATATGCATGGTGATAGTAAGGATACTGATTATTTTATATGTGATGCACTGAAGATATACAATAATGTGTTGGATCAGGCAAATGAAAGTGATGGTTTCAGTTTACCTCTGATACATGGAGATGAAAATCATATTTTTGATAGAGGTAAATGTTGATTTCAGTTGTGAAAAGGTTTGAGGCTTTTTGTATATGTTTTATACTTTCTTTCTTTCCCTTCAGTCGTGTGGTGTGTTTGCTTTCGAATAAAGGTGTTCCTAATTTTCGAGAGAAAGGAGAAATAAGAGAGAAAAGAAAGTCTGATTTGAAGTTTTGAATGGTCTGTTGTACCATGAGATTCTAAAATTTCTCTGCATGCCCACATGGGGCACGCATCCACAGTCAGAGCCACTATTGGGACTAAAAAATGTAGTAAGGTTTTTTGAAGTACCATGTTAAAATTTTGCATTTTGACCCCTATAAGTGCTTTTTGAGCCTATTTTCCCTGATGAGATCCTGAGGTCTACCGTGCATGTCAAGTAATCATCACTCTTGTTTAGGCATATGAAGACATCCCAGTTCATTAATTTCAAGTTTTGAGTTGTTTCGTGATGTCTTGCTTTGAGAACTTGTCTAAGTCTGCATTTTTGCCTAAGTGTCAATTTGCTGTAACGAGCCCAGTTTGCATTTGAATAACTTGTGCCCTGTTAAGTTTCATGGGTCACCATTTTGGGAATGTTGAGCATGTATATCAAAGAGCCTATATTTCAAATCCCAAGTTATTTCAAGTCTTCTTGATAGGTTTTTTGATCCCTCAAAGTTGTTCTTCCAGAGATATCTTGTTGCTTTGTTCTGCCCAGAATTCTGAGTAGCCTTGTTTGACCAATTGTAAATTTTGATCTTGAGACCTAATCGAAAAAATTCCTTTTGTAATCCATTAAAGAGGTCAAATAATTCTTGATTCTCTGACTTCAAGTTACGACAAGTCTATTTTCCCAGTTTTCCAATCTGATTCCATATGCAGTTTCTAACAATTTAATGCAGATCAGTTGCATAGTTTGGTTGGAGGTCCTGTTTGTGAGGTTATATCTTGAATACCGTGATTGGTCACATCAGGAAAATGGTTTCCCTATATTTTAGACAAAATTTACTTCAAGTTTGCAAGGTTTTAGGTCCTGAGGGTTTTGTATGCACACTTTCCCAAACTCTTTTCATTTGTAAAAATCAGTATTCCTCATGTTGTCATTTTCTGTAATTCCAAATGGCTATCTTCAAGGATCTCCGAAATGTGACTGGTTGATCATCATGAGTTGTCCTTCTAGATTCATGGTCTCCATATAACATACCTCTAACATCTAGAAGCTCGGGTCTTTAGGAGGTCATTTGACTTATTTTCAAAGTCAAAACCAGATGTGTTTCACTGTTATTGGACAGGGTAATTTGCAGAATTGTTCTGAATAGGGAACTTGGGTGTTTAAAATCTTTTGACCTATTGGGTTTCATCAGTTGTTACTTTTTAGTATGGAAGAATGTCAATCATAGGATGTGTGTTCCCAACACCACGTTCTGGTTACTTGATTTCATCAGTTTTTAAGGCCAGTTCCAGAGGCCAAATGTTGTGAGTGAGATCAGTTTGCAGAAAGATAAAAGGCTACTTTTAATGGCCGCTAGTTTGATTAATATTGAGAGACATTGAAAAATGGGTTTTTTTCATTATGACAAAGATACATTGTGATTGGAGGCTTCTGCTTTGATGGATGTCTCAATTGGATCATTTAGTAACCCTTGAGGTCTTGAGGGTTTGGCACATTTTCTTGAGCACATGCTTTTTATGCAATTGAAAAATACCCTTTGGAGGATAGTTATAAGAAATATCTTACAGAGCATGGGGGGTTGATCGAATGCCTATACTAGTTCTGAACATACAAATTTCCATTTTGATGTGAATGTGGGCTATTCTGAAGAAGCTTTGGATAGATTTGCTCAAATTTTCATTAGTCCCTCAATGTCACAAGATGTAACAACTAGAGAGGTCAATATGGTTGATTTAGAAAACATGAAAAATATTCTGGTGGATGTTTGGCATTTTGAATAAGTTGCAAAAGCATTTAAGATCCAGTGTTCATCCTTTTCACAAATTTGATACAGGAAACAGGGATACTTTGGATGCAAGGCCTACAATGCAAGAAGTAGTGGTGAGATGTTTGTATAGGTTTCAATAAACAAGAGAAGTTTAAAAGTTTCCAAAGCCAATGTAATATGGAGAGTAAAGCTGCAAATAGTTTTTGGGTAGTTGCACAATGATGCTAAGGAGGTGGAAGATAAAATAAAAAGAAGAAGTATTAACCAAATGAAATACAAGGAGGGACCCTATGCATGGTCTACACTATGGAGATGACCAATGGTTGAGCAATAGAGGAAGCTAATGTAGGGGTCTATGAGAGTAAATCACACAAGGAGTTATGCATTTGAGAAGATCCCCAAATGCTAAGCAATAAGCCACGTAGGAGGCATAAAGCCTGCGCAAGACAAGATCAAAGCCCATGTCGCAAGTTAAAAGGGAAAAGACAAATGCAAGTTGGAGATGTTATGCAATATCATTATTAAGGTCTGCGCAGGAGACCAAGATGAGTTGCGCAGGGAGATAGATGTTGTAAAACATTTTTTAAAAGGATATGTTTGGAATGCAGTAAAATGAAATATGGAAGCATTGAAGTCCAGCGCATTATATTGGTAGATTTGAAACATAAAAAAAAAGCATATTTGTTGTTGAAGCCAGTGAATGGGATGATCCCAAGAAGCCTGCATGAGTAAATGGGTGAAAAGCCTACGCCAATTTACATGGAGGAGTTGGCGCTAAATGCCAAGGGAAAGCCAACGTTTAAAATAGGGAGCCCATGCATGGAGACCTACATGTATGTTTGAAAGAGAGGGAAGTTGTCCTGGAGTAAAAAATGAAAAAGGAAGCCCCAGGCTAGAGGAGGCCAGCATCATTAGAAGTCTGAAGCCATTGCATGGGTTGTAAAACTAAACTTGTATGTGTTGTTTCAAGACCTGTGTAGAATACGATGGGACAACATTTTGTCCCAAAAAATTCCATTGAAATGTTTTGGCATGATAAAATGAGTGAATGAGCCTGCGAGGATGTTGAAGAAGCCTACGCAAGGCTATTAAAAAAATGAGCCCACGCCATGGGAGGAGGTAGAAGATAGAGCTGGGAAAACATACAAAAATAGTAATCCCACATCGATGGCGTTGTTTTTTAATGTTTTTATATGCTCCCACTTGTAATGTAATATGAAGAGAAGGCATGAAGCCTTTGGAAGCGTGCACTTGGGTGCATATTGGAAAGCCATAGCTTGTGTGGTGGGCCCCAATATTTTAATGCCCAGAAGTTTCAAAACTTTAAAAAATCTCAAGAACAATATCCCACATGCATGAGAAAGTTGAGGTTCAGAATGTTTATAACCAACAACGCACAACATGTAATATGAAGAAGCAAGAAGAGACTATGAACATGCATACAAGAGCGACATATATAGGAGCTGAGGACTTGCTTCAAAAACTATTCCTGGAAGAACAACACCTAAATTTTGGCGGGACCCGCAAAGCTGACATGGTAGGTGAGTTGGCTTAAGAGGTTGCAAGTTTGGGTGCAAATCTCAAGGAAAGCAAGATCAACAGATGGCTTAATGGCTTGATGATAAATTTGCAAGGATGATATGATTAAGCCATTAAGCCATTGGTCCACATGGCATCTCAGACAAGTGGCGCCCAGTGGATCGGTGAGCCAATTAGAGATTGACACATGGCGCAAATCCAGTGTAGTTCAGAGGCACCAATCAAACATTGACACATGGCGCCAAGTGGACTTGCAGACCAATCAAAGGGTGACACTTGGTACAATTTGGTGAGATGTGCATATTTGAAATGATTTTTTAATTTGAATTCATTTCAACAAAGGGGTTAAAAAGTATGCAAGTTTAGAAAAATCCAAGGGTTGACTTAATGGCTTAAAGGGAAGATGCTCAACATCTAACCACTAAGCCATTAAGCCTGAGTGACAAGTGTCAAGATGAGATGAAATCTGGTTAAAGTAAAACTTCATCTTATTTCAATAGTCCAACTATTGAAAAAGCAATTAAATTCAAATTGAAATATTTCAAACTTTTAAAGGAAATCTGCACGAGAAGGCAAAGTTTGATTAATGTTTCAGAGGGAAAATTTTATCCAAGATATAGAGTATCATATATCATCAGAAAGGTCTCAGAATGGAGATTATGATTTTGCAGACCATTTGAGGGAAAATCAAATTACATTCTTGCATTTGCAGTTTGAAGTAGTTGCATATATTTTGAGGAGCAGAGAGTTGTCGGTGAAGGAGATGGTTTTTCATTTTCTCCTGATTGTAACAAGGATGTTGAAATTTAGGCTGTTGGGCAGCTTCCAGGCTTTTGAGTCTTATTTCTTTTTCTTCTTTGTCTTTCAATGTACATATCCAAATGAATTTTAATGAAGAATGATGGAATCCCTAATCAGATATCTGTCTGATGTCTTTGTATGCTTGGTTTTAATTCTTGTGTATTAATCTGTAAGGCATGTTAATGCACCAGTTACGAGGTAGCTGTGGTATTGTTTTTTTTAGTTTCTTTCAAGGAGAGATTAAATCTTGAATGCAAGTTTTGAGAGTTTAGGGTCAGCACATGAATTTGATGTCTAGATATTGAAATGAGAAGAATGGATTGTAAGGCATTTCATTCAGGTTCTTTGAGTTTGGAGTTAGGGTTTTTTGGGAATGCATATTTGTTTGACTATGTTTCCCAATAGATAAGGCACTAGTCCTTTGCTGGTTATGCAGTTTCATCATCAAATCATTAAGTTCAATTCATTTTCCCTTTCTTGTTTAAGAGAAGAAATGTGTACAAGTTGCATTGAATAGTGCAAATATGTTTGGTGATTCCTTGTAGAAGTGAATCTGATAGGTTAGCCTGCCTGAGCCTCCAGGTTCAAAGAGAAGAAGGGTGAATATCCTTGTTGTTACCTTGACCATTTCCCTGGTTCTTAGCAGATCATGTAGGTGGGATCCTGTATAAGACTAGTTGAGTTGAACTCCCATATTTTATAAGTTTGAGAACTATCCACGGTCACATCTGCATAATGAGGTTTAGCTAGTAAGTCATTGTATATGCATATTTTATCATGTTTTAGGTGCACCCGCTTGTGTGTGTGGAAATAAAAGTAGGAGGAGGATCAAATACTCATCAATTAGTCTTTTCTTTCCCCTCAGTTTGCAGGAATGAGCTAAATCTTGTGAGCTAGACAAAAATCCCCAGGTCTGGTTTGCATTGTCGCTTTTAGAACTGAGAGATACATGAAAAATCAATAACAACTTGCATGAAAGAAAATGTACTAGGTGATAGGATGACCCTAAGAAATGTTGGTACCAAACCAGGATAGTAAAGGCATTCACTTGTCCAAAAGAGAAGTGATAAGATAAAATTTTGCAAGAGGTGTAAAACAACACTGCCACAGAGGTGCTCACTGAATGGGTGAATACCCTAACACATATGGATCAGGAGGATGATTTACCCAAGTTATATTGATTGAATTTGAATTTTTATGGAAGTGAATGGACAAGAGATTACTAAAACTCTCCAAGTGTGTTATCAAAGGATCTAAAGGTTTTATCTTCTCAACAAGGACAATTTATAGCTCACCAACTCCAAGCAAGGTCACTTGTGAAACCAAAGATTACTAGTTCAAGAGGTCAAAATACAAGAATCCAAAGTGTAAAAAAGCTTCTAACAGTGGGGTAAGTGACCTAATCTGACCCAGATTGACCAAGGAAGACTGGAAATGATAGGATAGAAAATTGAGCAAGTTGACAGTTTGACACTTAAGAATGCAGATTTGTAGATCATTTTTTATGTTTTCTTTGAATGTTTGGTTTCTGTTTTGATCTTTCACTCATGCAAGACACATCAAGAAGATTGGTTTGTTGTAAAAAAAGAACAGTCACACCACAACCTAGGTAAGCCAGGGCAATATCTGTTGAATTCCCACTTGAATCAAAGTTCAGCCATGCCTACTCATAGTGGACAACTTAGAAGCTTGGAGGCACGAGCTCCTCCTTACAGTGCACTCACTTCTCAGGCACACCAAGCTTCGAATCCCAAGGGAATCACTTCCCAAAGGACCATTGTCTCTACTAAGAGCCATGAAAATATGGGATGTCTTAGTTGGTCTCTGACCTTTGGCGCCAACAGATAGAGGGATTTTGGTCACTTGAACAAAGTTTTTAATCAGGGCATCCATTCAGGCGGCTATACATGCGGCATATTAGCCCCATTAAGGAGGCCTCCCAGCCTATAGAAGTTACATTCTGTAGGTTTTTATGCACCACAAGGGTACTGAGGGAGATCTTCCGTCGGCATAGAGAAATTGACACCTGTTTACTGTGAGATTAATCACAATGAAATTTTTTATATACCGGTTTGGAAGGGCTTGGCTTTAGCCTATTACCGGTTGGGAAATCCACTCTCACCAGCTCTGTTAAAGCTCTTGGGAGGTAGCCACACTAAAAGAATTATATAAATTTCTCTTACACCCAAGATCCACAAAAGCGAGTGGAGAGGATACGTTCATATAATTCTTAGGATTACAATATAAAAAGACACTTCAGACACATAATAAGATGACAACAATGTTTCTGGATTTTTGATCATCCCAAAAGGGTGAGAGCATAGTTTCTAAACATTATTTCCATCCCTAAAACATCAGATATAAGTTCATTTTAAAAAGTCTTGCATGTGCGTTCCTATTTTAATAAAACAAAACAAAATGCAAGCACAATGTTTAGCGTTCTATCGATCAAGGCAACTTGCAAGATGATTCGTTAGTAGTCTATGTTTTAAGTCTTCTTTTTAAACATCATGCAAACTATTGATAGGCTGTAATCAACAAGATAAGTCAGAGAACAACAAAGCCCAAAACTCATAAGTGTTAGAAAAATTAGAAAATCATAAATTTGATTGCATATTCAGAAAGTAGATGAAAAATCACGCACTTTAAAAATTTTTTCACTAAAAAATGTTACCGTATGAGCTAGTACAAGGATTTGGAAGCTGCAAAATAGAAGATTAGACATGTACAGTGATGAAAATCTGTAATTGCTGTTAAATTCGTGTCTCAAATCTAGAAAATAAGATCGACCTAGAAATATTGAGGTAATTCTACCCAAAATAAAAAAAAAATTTGCACTCAATTTGGACCTAAAATGAGCAAGATATGATCGTTTGAAATTAGACTGCAATTTCAAAAACTCCAATGGTGAAGGCAAATTTTTTTCCAACTCTGCTGAAGTCAATAGACTGCGACATTAAAATTGACTGTTTCATGGCTGTCATAGCACTCCATGCATAATGATGGTTTGATGGAAGTAAAATTAAACACAATAAAAAAGCTAATTTTTTTTCAAAAAAATCTATCTCGGGTTGCGTGCAGAGACGATCTACAATCTGCCTCAATTTTCATGCAATAGGCTATACGGCCTCCTTGGAAAAAATTCTTTTTCTACCAATTCAACTTTTGACAAGTATAGGCATGTTTATAGTCATTTTTAACTGAAACGACGATCCAGACGCAATGATGGGGTCAGATTTGGTTCAAAATGAGAGCTTCAAAGACACTGAGAGAATAATAGATAGAAGATAGAAGGAATTTTTGAATGTGATGACATAAATAGATGTTCTGCCTCTCGGTGGGCGCCAAAAATGTGTGCTAAAATGTTAACACGCTTCTATGAGTCATTGTATTCAAGATTGCTCAAAAATGAGGTCTCAAATGGTGACTCATAGCTCCCTATTCATGGAGTGCAAGGGTTTGTGATGAAGGCCCTCAGTTTAGACCTAGTTTATGCCCATGCAATTACACCATGAAATGAGAGATTCAAAGAGGAAGAGCAAGAATGCTAGTCTCCACGATCATCAAATATGGATTGCAAATGAAAATGAAAACTATTCTATATGATAACAATGCATGAAAGCAAACTAATCTATATGATAACAATGCATGAAAGGAAATATGCAAACTAATCTATGAAGGAAATATGCAAGATTAATCTATGAAAGGAAATAAGCATGCAAGATTATTCTATGAAATGAAATATAAATCTAATCTAACATGCAAGTGCAAGAGTAATCTAAATGGATTGCCATGGATGCATGAGAGAAGAAGACAAGAAAAGAGAAGTTGCAATGTTCAAGCTCAAGTGCTCAAACTCTCCTCCAAAACCGCTCTCCAAAACCTGTAGCATAACAATAACATGAAATCTTGATATCTCTCAAATGAGAAGGAGAGGGCTCCTTATAAAGGAAAGTGTGGAGAGGAATGCATCCTCAAAAGCAATGTGTGATAAATCCCTAAAAGACAAGTGAGAGGAAAAATCCCACCACTTAGGAATATGTGTGGAGAAAAAGGAGTTTTATTTATTTTTTGTTTGATTTATTTCCATTTTTCATCAAAAAGAGAGCTTTAAGTGGGGATTTTATTTATTTAATTAGAAGAGGGATTTTTTGTTTTAATTAAATAAGATTATTTAATTAATTTTTTTTTTAATTAAGATAAGATTATTTTATGAAAAGAGCGATTTTAATTAAATAAGATTATTTTATTTAATAAAAGGGACGTTTTCTTTTAATTAAATAAGATTATTGATGAAATGATCAAACCTTAGGAAATATTGAAATAATTGAATTAATTATAATTTGATCAAGGAAATTGATTTGAATTGAAAATATTGCAAGGCATTGATTCATAAATTTGATAAATTGATTCTGTCATTTGATAAATTGAAGAATGGGGGCCCATAGTCTATGCGACGATTTTAGGGTGCATACAAGGACCACTTAGGACCCCATATGATACATAATGGGTACTAAAGGGTCCCTAATTTGTACTAAGGGGTCCTAGGACCTGTTAATGAGTCCTAAGGGGTGGTAAATGGTCCTAGGGATCATTAATGGGTCCTACAACCCCTAAGGACACCTTAGGACCCCTTATGATACATAATGGGTACTAAAGGGGTCTTAATGTGTACCAAGGGGTCCTAATGGGTCTTAATGAGTCCTAAGGGGTCATAAATTGTCTTAGGACTCATTAATGGGTCCTACAACCCCTAAGGACCCCTTGGGTCCCCTTATGATACATAGTGGGTCCTAAGGGTTCCTAGGACTCATTAATGGGTCCTATGACCCCTAAGGACCCCTTATGACCCCTTATGATACATAATGGGTCCTAATGTGTAATAAGGGTTCCTAATGTGTAATAAGGGTTCCTAATGGGTACTAAGGGATCCTAGGAAAGATTAACGAGTCCTAAGGGGTCCTAAATGGTCCTAGGACTTGTTAATGGGTGCTACGACCCATTAGGACCCATTATGTATGCCTTATGATACATAATGGGTCCTAAGGGGTTCTAAGGGGTTGTGGGACCCATTAATGAGTCTTAAGGGGTCGTAAATGGCGCTGAGATTCATTAATGGTTCCTACAACCCCTTAGAACCCCTTATAATACATAGTGGGTCCTAAGGGGTCCTAAAGGGTCATACAACCTGTTAATGAGCCCTAAGGCATATGAATCATTAATGGGTCTTACAACCCCTTAGGATCCCTTATGATACATAGTGGGTCCTAAGGGGTTCTAATGTGTACTAAGGGGTCCTAAGGGGTCCTAAATGGTCGTAGGAATGAGTCCTAAGGGGTCATAAAGGGTTGTAGTAGCCATTAATGAGTCCTAAGGGGTTGTAAATGGTCCCAGGTTTCATTAATGGGTCATACAACCCATAAGGGCCCCTTAGGACTCATTAAATTGTCCCAGGACCATTTACGACCCCTAAGGACTCATTAATGGGTCCTACAATGGGCCTTAGGACCCCTTAGGACCCATTATGTATCATAAGGGGGTCCTTATGATGCATAATGGGTCCTAATGTGTACTAAGGGGGTTCTAAGTAGTCCTAAGGGGTTGCAGGACCCATTAATGAGTATTAAGGGGTCGTAAATGGTCCTAGGTCTCAATAATGGGTCCTACAACCCCTAAGGATCCCTTAGGACCCCTTATGATACATAATGGGTCCTAGGACACATTAATTTATCTTAAGGGGTCCTAAATGTTCTTAGGACCCATTAATGGGTCTTACAACCCTTAAGGCCCCATTATGATACATAGTAGGTCCTAAGGGGTCCTTAATGGTCCTAGGACTCATTAATGGGTCATATGACCCCTAAGTATCATAAGGGGTCCTAATGTGTACTAAGGGATATTAAGGGGTAGTAAGACCCATTAATGAGGTCTAAGGGGTTTTAAATGGTCCTAGGACTCATTAATGGGTTCTATGACCCTTAAAGACCTGTTAAGACCCTTTTTGATACATAGTGGGTCCTAATGGGTCCTATAACTTATTAATGGGTCCTACGACCCCTAAGGACCCCTTATGATACATAATGGGTCCTAAGGGGTCCTAATGGGTACTAATGGGTCCTACAAAATATTACTAAGTCCTAAGGGGTCCTAAATGGTCCTAAGACTCATTAATGGGTTCTACGATCCCTTAGGACCCCTTATGATACATAATGGGTCCTGAGGGGTCCTAACACATACTAAGGGGTTGTAGGATCCATTAATGAGTCTTAAGGGGTCGTAAATGGTCCTATGACTCATTAATAGTTCTTACAACCCCTTAGAACCCCTTATGATACATAGTGGGTCGTAAGGAGCCCTAAAGGGTCATATGACCCATTAATGAGTCCTAAGGAATCGTAAATGGTCCTAGGAATCATTAATGGGCCCTATAATCCCTAAGGGTCCCTTAGGACTCATTATTGAGTCCTAGGACCATTTATGACCCCTTTGGACTCATTAATGGGTCCTACGACCCATTAGGACCCCTTATTACACATTAGGACCCGTTATGATACATAGTAGGTCCTAAGTGGTCCTAATTCATACTAAGGGGTTGTAGTACCCATTAATGAGTCCTAAGGGGTCCTTAATGGACCTAGGACTCATTAATGGGTCATAAAACCCCTTAGGACCCCTTATGATACGTAATGGGTCCAAAGGAGTCATAATGTGTACTGAGGAGTTTTAAATGGTCCTAAGACTCATTAATGTGTAGTACAATCCCTTAGAACCCTTTATGATACATAGTAGGTCCTAAGGGGTCCTAATGCATACTAAGGGGTCGTAAGACCCATTAATGAGTCCTAAGGGGTCCTTAATAGTCCTAGGACTCATTAATGGGTCCTATGGCCCCTTAGGACCCATTATGATACATAGTAGGTCCTAAGGGGTCCTAATGCATACTAAGGGGTCCTACGGGGTTGTAGGACCCATTAATGAGTCCTAAGGGGTCCTTAATGGTCCTAGAACTCATTAACAATTCCTATGACCCCTTAGGACCCGTTATGATACATAATGGGTCATAAGGGGTCCTAATGCATACTAAGGGGTCCTAAGGGATCCTAAGGGGTCCACAAGGGGTTGTAGGACCCATTAATGACACCTAAGGGGTCATAAATGGTTCTAGTACTCATTAAAGGGTCTTACAACCCCTTAGGACCCCTTATGATACATAGTAGGTCCTAAGGGAACCTAGTGCAAACTAAGGGGTCCTAAGGGGTCGTATGACCCATTAATGAGTCATAGGGGGTCCTTAATAGTCCTAGAACTTATTAATGGGTCATACAAATCCCTTAGGACCTATTATGATACATAATGGGTCCTAAGGAGTCCTAATATGTACGAAGGGGTCCTAAGGGGTCATAAGGGGTCGTAGGACCCATTTATGAGTCTCAAGGGGTCGTAAATGGTCCTATGACTCATTAATGGGTCTTAAAAATGCTTAGGACCCCTTATGATACATTGTAGGTCATAAGGGGTCCTAATGCATACTAGGGGGTCCTAAGGAGTTGTAAGACCCATTAATGAGTCCTAATGGGTCCTTAATGGTCCTAGGACTCATTAATGGGTCCTACAACCCCTTAGATCCCCTTATGATACATAATGGGTCCTAAGAGGTCCTAATTCATAGTAAGGGGTCCTAATGGGTTGTAGGACCCATTAATGGGTCCTAAGGGGTTGTAAGACCCATTAATGAGTCATAAGGGATCGTAAATGTTCCTAGGACTCATTAATGTGTCCTATGACCCCTTAGGACCATTTATGATACATAGTGTGTCCTAAGGGGTCATAATGTAGACTAGGGGGTCCTAGGACACATTAATGGGTCCTAGGGGTTTCTAAATATTCCTAGGACCCATTAATGTAGTACATGACCCCTTAGGAACCCTTATGATACATAATTGGTCCTAATAGGTTCTAATGGCTATTAAGGGGTCTTAGAACACATTCATGGGTCTTAAATGGTCCTACGATCCATTAATGGGTCCTAAAACCCTTTAGGACCACTTATGATACACAATGGGTCCTAATGACTCCTAACGGGTCATCAGTATCATACGAGGTTCTAGGACCCATTTATAGCTCCTAAGGGGTCATTAATGGTCCTAGGATATATAATAGGTGATAAGGGGTTCTAGAATGAATTATGGGCCCTAGGATGCATTGATGTTTACTAAGTGGTACTAAGGTGTCCTAAGATATGTTAATGGGTTATAAGGGGTCATAGTTATCATAAGGGGTACTAAGGGGTCCTAGGATACATAATGTCTTGTAAGGGGCCTCAGATACATAATAGGTCCTATAGGATGGTAATTAGGAATATAGGTAAAAATATACCTAATTTCAACTATATAGAGCCTAGAGCCTCAATGATACAATTTTTTTTTGTCTTAAGATCTAATGGTTGGTTTAATGCACATTGTCTACAACCTAGGGATTATGGATAGGGTTTATGGTAAAGGGTATAAAGACTCTTAACTAGTGGTTTATACTTGACTTGAAGATGATTGAGGGTTTAGGGTTTATGTTCCACATGTTATTTGTTTATTTTGTGTATGATAGAAGTATATAGGATTTTTTGGAATTAATAGGTATTGAGAGGGGGGTGAATCAGTCAAAACAGATAGTAAACAAATTTAACCACTGATATAAATAATTGTTGAATTACTTTCCAAACTACAAAGCATATAACTGATGCAAATACATAAAAGAAAGTAATATCAAGCAACCACAAATTCATCACACATGACATAGATATTTTCATGTGGAAACCCTTGTAAGAGGGAAAAAACCATAGTGGGGATGACAACCATAAGCACAATACTGCATTAAATGAGTTTGCCCTGTTAGGAGCTACAGATAGTCTTTGTGAGGGTTCACTCTGTTAGGAGTGACAAGTACACTGTTAGGAGTGACTAGTACATTGTTAGGAGTATAATAATGACATCTATGATATACCTCTCTAGAGGATTTCAAACCTCAATAAAGATGTTACCTTGTTAAAGGATTAAAAAAAATAATTTGTTACAGTTCACCCGGTTAAGGTATTTTTCTTGCTGCAACTATTAGTGATCTGGATGTAGCACTGATTACTTTTCAGATCCAATATGTTTTCTATACTCTATAAATTCTCTCTTCTCTCTGTCTCTTATCTTTCTGATCGCAACAACAAATTGAATCACAAAACCCTAATTTCATCACCCAAAACAACTCTTACTTCTTACAACTTTCAATATGAGCAATTTCCTTTATATAAACAACTTCCATTGGCATAAAAATGATCTTTAAATTAATTTCCCCAAAAATCACCATGTGTCAAAATGATAATCACTATGAATAAAATGATTTATCATGATCACGTTAGGTTAAGATAAGATCTGCAAGTTATATCTCCAAAGTAGTCAAACACATTTTGACTTCTCCAATGCAACACCTCAAATCTGACTTAAATGTTTGCATCGATCTCATAAATATACAAACGTTGAATGTATAACCTTTATTCTACGTGATCATATCATTATAAATGATAGCACATAATTTATCACTCACCGATCTGTGATCTACCAATTTTTACTCAAGAACATAAGTGTTCTACCCGTCTTAATGTCTGTGACAATAAAAACTATCTCACTGATCAACCAAATGAACTATGGTTGGAATAACATTTCAATCTAAACAGTTAGAAGTTGTAATTATGACCACTCCTCATAATCCCAGTTATACCATGATTGCCACCAAAGTGATGTTCTTATTGTCTACCGATCTTCTAGACAACCAATTTTTAGCATTACCTTCTTACCGATTGTATCTTCACTTCCCCTGTAGTATTTTGTGATTGCACTGACTTAGTTGCACTAACATCAATGACAACCAAGTAAGTGACTCCTTGTGACTGCAACTCAATATTCATCACAATAGCAACAAGATTTTTATTCTAGGTGTTAAGTTTCTTTAGGGTTTCTATTGTAAGTTATTGGTTTACGATTCTATATTGTAAGTTATTCATTTAGGGTTTCTACTATGAGTTATTTGTTTAGGGTTATGATTCTAAGTTATTCGTTTAAGGCTTGTTTTCTAGGTTGCTCATTTATTTTATGTTGTTTCATCGTGTAATGTACATGTGGTTTCTACATTTTGAGGAAGAAACACAATAAACATTACATCTATATGTACAAATATGAAACCTACTTTTTTTTTACATTTACACAATAAAAGTAAATAAATTTAACATATACACTCATTTTTCATAATAAAAAATAACAAAAACTACTAAAAATAAATAAATAATACTAAAAAATAATAATAAAAATGGAAAAAATACAAAAAGGGCCTACCTAGAGGTGGTTTGGTTGGAATAAGAATAGGGTAGCACTCTGAAGTAGGGAGGTGTTTGGTAAAAATAACCTCTTCCAAATAAAAATAAATAAATGCATATAGCAAAATAGGCTCTCGTTCCATACGTTACCTCATTTCAAAATGGGGTCACGTTTTGTGAAAGTAGGCCCGGGGTCCCGTGCCTCACGTGATCCCGATTTGAATTTTGTCTTGGGACTCCAAAGCGTAACATGACCCCAATTTTTATAATTGAGACCCCATTTTGTAAACTCCATTTTTTAGGGAAACGACTAAGTATAAAAGTTCACCCTTAAGTGGACTCATCTTCTTGCTTTTACCCCCATCATTTTAGCATATGGTACCAAGGGTGGTTTTAATGATATGAAATTATATGAGGTAGAAATTTACACATGTCACCACCCCTCTTTTCTAATCCCTGCTCTCCAAGTTTAGCTTTATTTGTCACAACATTGGTATAAGGTGATGGAAGGAGAATTAGCAAAGATGGAAGCAAAATTTATAGTTGTTATTGAAAGGCAAAAATTGGATTTTTTGGGGCATGTCTCTGAAAAGTGGCTCAAATGCATTTTTAAAACCCATGAGCCATTTTTCCTATAAATTATCGATTTGATTTTGGGTGAATAATTTATGAATTCTAAGCATTGGTATGGTGTTAATGTCGACATTATTTCCATTTTCCTTACCTAGAATTTGGAACTTGGAACAATTGAATATGTAGTTTGGGTGATGAGATGCTATGTGGAGGAAGAATGTCTCCTTGAATTGATGGCCATGGTGACAACTACAGTACCTGGTAAAGGCTTCATTGCAAAGGTGGATAATTGACATGATTGTAAAGGTAATTATAGTAATTTATGCCTATTCATAGTGTGGAGTGTGAAAATAAATACAAAAGCATAAAAGGTGGAAGCGAGAATTGTTTGGTCTACTTTTAAGGATTAGTTGGATCAATGGAAAGAATTGGCTTGTGTAGTGCATAAGGCGAGTGTGAAGAAATGACAACCCTTTTTTTCTTGAAGACTATTGCTACAATGGTCTATTTCGTCCATGAAACAACAAGAATAATCCAATTGAGGGGTGAATTTTCTATTGTTCTTCTTCTTAATTATGTATCTATTTCTCTAGGTGTAGGGTAGTTCAATGTCAATATAGCCAAACTTTGATGCTTTATACATTTGTTTAAAGCTACTAGGTTTGTGTGGGGATTTTTGTTTACTTACTAAAATTTATATCCCCTTGAGGGTAAGCTCTCTCGATGTATGCTACTGAGATTTTTTTGATATTATCTTATTTTTATGTTTGGGGTTTAGGATGGTCTATTATTGTGTTGGTTTAACTAGTGTGCATATGGCACAAAGGCAGTCGATATATTAGATATTATAATGTAATTATTTATATTATATAATTGTACCATCCTAAAAAGTAAGCACTTAAATTGTGCTCATTTTGGGACCATTTTGAGCCTACTTTAGTGTGGTAGGACCTCATATTGCACTTAAATGCATACTTAATTTAGATATAGGTCCTCCTTCTCCTTCAATATTGCTTGAACTCAAGCTTGGCTCTAATTTGTATGCATGTTTTCCTATTTTCCCTCCATCCATGATTAATTTACCTCCTAGGTCCTTTTACATGCATCTTACCCTTACATGCATTTTCCATAATGGGATTTGTCCCGATTTCCTGACAAAATAAGGATTTTAGATTCCTCTCTTAGCACACAACCCTAGGTCCTAGGATAGCTTTAAAAAAGTCTTCTTGGACAAGGCCAACTTAGGTCAGCCTTGTCCTAGGGATTTTTCATTTAGTAGTCTCTAGGCTTGATGTGGGGTTGTTTCTCCTAGGTGTTTAATCAGGGTCGACCTTGCAAAATCTAAGCCTTGAAATGTGTATAAAAGGGGAGTTATTCCTCTCATTTTCATATCTCATCTTCATGCAAGATTTATTGAGAAAAATAATGTGCATTCAATAAATTAAAGTGAAAGAAAACATACATTGAAGGCATTCATCATCAAGCATTCAAGGCATTTACTTCCATAGATCTATCTCTTTTCCCCATTAGAGGCTAAGCAAAGGAGTTCAACATCAAGAAAGGAGATCTACATCCCTAAATCAAGTCTTCCTCATCTTCCTCTTCTTAAATTCAAAATTCACACGGGTTACAACATATACTACATGAGATTTTGTCTTACATGATTTCCTTTTGGTTTTTTGTGTTGAGTCAAAGCTATTACATCAACATTCTTGATCACATATTTAGAGACAATTACATCTACATGGTATGATATATTCTATTATTTAGATCTAATCTCTGCTACATGACAATATTGTTTCAATTAAATCTATTTTATTTCAAGTTAATTTCTATACAGGGACTTGACCAAGGCAAGCCCCTTCCCACAATAATTTACCCTTCTTTTTATGTTTGCAGGAATAAGAGGTGGAGTCTCAGACCCAGATTTTTTAGAGATACAAAACTAGTGGCTGATCCTCTACAAAATTCACTAGATTTGAAGTCTCCAAGACAAGGCTTAATTTCTTAGACAAGGCTGACTTGAGTCGACATAGTCCTGGGAATTTGCAAATTTCACAATTGGAAGATACAAGTGCTAGGGATCTAGATTCAAAACAATTTATGATTCTGACAGCTCTGTAATAGTCATTTCTATATTTGAAGTTTGTTCCTCCTCTCCTAGCTTCAAGGTGAGTTCATTTATTTAATTTAATTTAATTTACATATCATCATCATCTTTATCATAAGGAATCCACCAAAAAACCCCACATTTTGTGCGGATCACAAATTTTCACCATTACTCCCTTGGTTGTGCAAATCAGATTCACCTTGCTGGGAGTTTGGTATTCCAATGTATGTTGAATTTGGTGGTATACCATTTATCACCATTTTCACCATCACATTTTGGTTAACCTGACGCTTTCATGCATTATACTTTCTAATTTAGTAGTTATATCTTCTTTGTGTGATCTCTATTGTGTCATTGATTTGTCTTACTTTTCCATTATATTAGATCCCATCTTTACCACTCTCCTATTTTGAGATAAAGTTTAGTGTTTTTAACATGGAAATCTCTAAATGGGATTGGTGTGCAATTACTTATGTCCTTACTTTCCTTCTTACTTCTCTTTATCAAATAAAAGGAGTAAATCAAATCATTTTACATTTTGTTAGATTTATATTCCTTCATGGTATTCTTGCATATGGCGTAATGAGGTTAACCAATATATCTCTTCATTATAAGGCACATTTAAAAAATGTTATCAATGTTTCATTTGTGTTTCTCCTTCACATTTTAACTAAATGTATGCGATATATGGATAACACAAGGCCCTTTGTTAATGAACCTAATGTTAATCTCCCTAATATTATCTCTCAAAATCTAGCTCCTAGTAATCATATTGACAATAATGTTTGTGATCCTTATCAAAATATTCAAAAAATTATTCATGATGAGTATGTTAGACATTTCCTAGATGACATATCTCCAAAAATAAGGGACAATCCTTCTTCTTATTCTCTAACTAAAGATAGTAAGGATAGTGATATTCCTAGAGAAACCATTTGTACTTCTCCCACTCATAGACATCAAGAATCTACATCAAAACCTATCAAACATGATCAAGAATTTAGTGGTCATAGTCTTTAAGCTCCTAATCCTCCTCAATTGTATCATGTGCCTAAAGTTAACCTTGTCTCTCAATGAAGGCCACCTTTGAACATTCTCTTTCCCACACCATCTCATAATACTTCACCATATAGTGACCATGAAGTTTTGGCTAGACGAATTTATCGTAATATTAAGCATCATTCCCATATAATATTTCCTTATATATTTCATTTAAACCCTCAAAACCACATTTATGGTGAATTATCATGTTGCTTTAATTAATATAATAGGAATTCTCTTTGTGATTGTGTTGAGTTTAGACAAATTTTCCAAGATTTGGTCAATAGAAATCTTCTTCTTTTAACACTGAATATCTTAAAAATTATTTATATCAGAGAAATAACTTAGCCATTATTTTTCTTATTGCGTTGCTATTAATTATGCAATATTTTTTTGTATAATATGCACTACAGGCTTCATAATAGGATTTTCTCTCTTTCTCTCTATGCCAGGGGCAAGGGATCGTTGCTTCTTCCTACTTTATGGGATCCATTTTCTCCCTTTATTAGTATGTTTCCTTTATACAATGACATCCTTGTTGGCATGCTTTTTTTGTTTTACATAGGGATATTGACATCCTCAATTGCAACCTTATGTTTTCTTATAAAAGCGTATATCTTTTATACATTAGAAACCATTTAGGGAGCTTAACGTGTCTTCCCTTATCCTTTCCTTTACTTTCTCAAGTATCCAATATCCATTGTGATCTTTCATTTTTTAAATTATGATGTACTTTCTTGCAAGGTTTTATTGTTTTACACAAGGATTTTCATCCAGCGTTGCATCCTTATGCTTGTTTGAAGGTACATATTAAGGAAGGATCTATCACTTTGGGAGTATATTGGATTTCTTTCCTTTTCTAGGATCTATTATCTCTTTATTTTTCATCTCTTTTATACCATGATTTCCTCCCATGTGTAGAATGATTGTTTATGATATTTATCCTTCATGAGATTAGTATCCTCCTTTTACAATTTCTTCCTTACTTGTAAATTCATATCTTGTATATTTGGGTTGACCACTAAGTAGACATAATGTGGAATCCTTATTCTTCTCCCTCTTTTTCATCTCTGTGGATTTTCTATTATTTTATGATGGTACATCCTTTTTGGCGTGAGATTATTTTTTTTACTCAAGATACTAACATCTTTTCTTAACAATCATTTTCAAGCCTCAAAGGGAATGTATATAATTTAATAATCATCCTTGTCATTTAATTTATTTTCTTGATGAATTTATTAATTTATATGTGATATCTTTTCTAACATAACATGTTTATTTTACATGATCATTTTTCTCTAATTCACAACTTATTTTTCTTGGAATTGCTTATCTATTATGAACTAGATATTTATTAAGGGTATATTATATTTTGTCTTTCCTTCACACTTGGGGGGAAAGGTTGCTTGTATATTCTTTCTTGTCTAAGGATATACTTTCCTTGGTACAGTGGCATTTGTTTATCATGTGAAATTATTTTCCTATTAAGAATTGTTTGTTTTGATACGAGATTCTATCTTATACAAGAGGTGTGCATCCTTGATCACAACCTATTATTTGTTTGCAAAACTATGTTCATTAGAAACACATTCCCTTACTATGTGTTTCAAAGTCTTCCATCCTTCATCAAGGATCTCTATTTCACCTAGTAACAGGGGCTAAATGGGTGCATTCCTTTTCTCCTCCCCCTCTTTGTCTTGAAGATGCTATCTTTTTTCAAGAACTCCTCTTAAAGGTAGATTTATTGTAGACAATATCTCTTCCTTTCAAGGGTCTCTTCCCACAAGCAAGAATATTTTTTTGTGATTATTTATTTTCTTAGCTCATAGGAGTGATCACTTTGTTACAAGTCATGTTTTCCATTGCGCTAAAATATTGACCTGTTAATGCCCAATACAACCACATAATTTATAGAATTCACAAGAGGCAATTAAGCCTTGTCACGTTATCCCATGAGGGATGTTGGTCCACTGCCAAAAATCCCCCTCCTAGCGTCACTCACCACAACCTGTAGGGATTAAAACCTATGACCAAGCTCTAATACCACTTGTTACAAGCTGTGTTTTTCGTTGCACTAAAAGATCAATCTATTAATGCTCGATACAACCACATGAATTAGAGAATACATAAGAGGTAGATAAGCCATGTCATGTTATCCTATGAGGGACACTGACCCACTACCAACACACTTTTATCTAAGTTCATGGAATGCATTTTTGTTTAAAGATATCTTCTTGTTGCTATAAGTAGGTATCCTTGATTCTCTTCCTTATGATGTCTCCTACATTTACATCATAAGGAGAGGGTATTCATACAACCTCTGTTGTATATTACATGCATTCTTTGATCCATAGACTTATCACCCCTTTTTTTTTAGATTCATATGGAGATATCCATAAATACTAATCCATGAACATGGATTCATATGGAATTTCTAAGGCTAATCCCTCGATAAGGACTCATACATACTTTCCACAACACTAATCCTCTGACATGGATTTATACCAATTTTTCACAAGACAAATCATATGGAGATGATGATTTTTATAAGACTGATCCTCCTAAAAGATTCCCTATGCACAAAACATTTTCAATCTACCCTATGCGCAAATTATTTCAAGGTAAGAGTTGAATAGCATAACACAATTTGTTAGACTATCAACTCTCCCTCTCTCTCTCTCTCTCTCTCTCTCTCTCTTTTCTCTCATGGCGATGCTATTAAGTTAGAACATGGATTTGGTATTGTATTTGGTGATGCTTTTTTCTTCCTATGTGATCATTTATGCTCTTGCAATATATTTCCAGACATGATATTAGTGGATGAGACATTTTTGATCGAGGTCTCTTTCACTAGTTGATTTGGAGCTTTTTTTTGTACTAACCCCCTTTGTGTCTTTTGTCTTTTGTTTTTGTTTTTGTTTTTCATTTGTTTTATTTCCCTTGTACATGGATGTGGAGTTAAGATCCTTGGTTTTAGGGCTTACGTTCTTGAACTTATTGATGTCTTGTCTATTTGCAATTTGCATATCATCTTCCTCTCTCTCTCTCTCTCATCATTCTATCTTTCTTCTTTCTCTTCCTTTACCATGAGCACGAGCTTGTATCATACTCCCTCTAAAGTGGGGGCTAAATGTACCATCCTAAAAAGTAAGAACTTAATTTGTGCTCATTTTTGGACCCTTTTGAGCCTACTTTAGTGTTGTAGGACCTCATATTGCATGTAAATGCATACTTAATTCAGATATAGCCCCCCCTTCTCCTTCAATATTTCTTGAACTCGAGGTTGGTTCTAATTTATATGCATATTTTCCTATTTTCCTTCCATTCATGATTCATTTCCCTCTTAGGTCCTTTTACATGAATTTTACATCTAGGGATTTGCCCTGATTTTTTGATAAACTAAGGCTTTTAGATCCCTCTCTTAGCACAAAACCCTAGGTCTCGGGCTAGCTTTAAAAAATTCTACCTAGACAAGGCCGTCTTAGGTTGACAGTAAGCCTTGTCCTAGGGATTTTTTAGTTAGTGGGATCTGGGCCCGATGTGGGGTTGTTTCTCCTAGGTGCGTAATTGGGTTGGCATTGAGAAATCTAAGCCCCAAAATGTGTATAAAAGGGGACATCTTCCTCTCATTTTCATATCTCATCTTCATGAAAGAGTTACTAAGAAAAATATTATGCATTAAAGATATTCAAGTGTAATAAAGAATCCATTGAAGACATTCATCATCAAGTATTCAAGGCTTTTCCTTCCATAGATCTAGATATTTTCCCCATTAGAGGCCAAGAAAAGGAGTTTGACATCAAGAAAGGAGATCTACATCCCTACATCAAGTCTTCCTCTTCTTCCTCTTCTTCCTCTTCTTCCATTCAACATTGAGGTGAATTACATGTAATACATGAGGTTTTGTCTTAGATGATTTACTTTTGGTTTTTTATGTTGAGTCAAAGCTATTACATCAACATTTCTGATCACATATTTAAAGATAATTTCATCTACATGGTATGATATATTCCATTAATTTGATCTAATCTCTACTACATGACAACATTATTTTAATTACATATGTTTCATTTCAAGGTTAATTCCTATACAGGGGATTGACTAAGGAAAGCCCCTTCCCACAAAAATTTACCCCTTATTTTTGCGTGTAAGAACAGGTGGTAGAGTCTCAGATCCATATTTTTAGAGATACAAAACCAGTGGCTAATCCTTTATAGAATTCACAAGATTTGGACTCTCCAGGACAAGGTCAAATTTCTTGGACAAGGTTGACTTGAGTCGGCATAGTCTTGGGAATTTTCAAATTTTATAGTTAAAAGATACAGGTGATAGGGTTCCAAATCCATAACAATTTATGATTTCAACAGTTCTATAATAGTCATTTCCAAATTTGAAGTTTGTTCCTCCTCTTCTAGATTCAAGGTGAGTTAATTTCTCTTATTTAATTTAATTTACATATCATCATCATCTTTATCATAAGGAATCCACCAAAAAACCCCCCACATTTTGTGTGGATCATGAATTTTCACCCTTACTCCCTTGTTTGTACAAATCAGATTCACCTTGTTGGGAGTTTGTTATTCCAATGCATGTTGAATTTGGTGGTCTACCATTGATCACCATTTTCACCATCACTTTTTTGTGCAAATTGGATACATCTTGTTGGGAGTTTGGTATTCTAATGTATGTTGAATTTGGTGGTCTACCATTGATCTTTATTTTCACCATCACAATAATTAATATAATTAAACTTATTATCGATCAAAAAAATATAAGACAAAAAAGAAAACCAAATAAAAATGGTTAAATTTTACCTATTAATGGGTTGAACTTATTGTGGTAAGTATATATTTTATGTTGATTTATGCAGGTGGGAGAAATGATATGGATTATGATATAGTATGTGGAGTGATTAATATTTATATCATAGATGGGGCCAGTCTCTTATTCATTCCATGTCTTTATTTTTGTGGAGGAGGATTGATAATGGTATTTGTGGAGAGTTTTTGAGATAGTTGGGTGGTAGAAACAAAGGTGGAACTTGAGGAAAAGGGAAAGTGAAGGGATAAAAACTCCATAAGGGTCATGTATATACTAAGGAGGAAATGGTAGATTTCATGACATCCAAATACAACCAAAATATAAACCATGCTTTATGAAAATGGATGGTGGGAGTTTTAGAGTTGAAAAAGAATGTGGAATTTGGATACCTCATACTTTCTATATTTGTTTGACAATGGTTAAGTTTCTATTAGATCTTGGTTATGCATAGGGAAGGTGTTTTTCCCAATCCCTCCCATGTTCCTCTATGCTCTTGATGACCACATGTTCATATTTGCTTCATGATGATATATTTGATGTGACTCACTTGATTGTGGCTCATCATCACTATTTCCTATAACACTTTCATGGAATTAGTAGGTGTCAAATCTATCTACAATGTGCTACCTATGAGAAATAGCCAAGAAGTTGAAGGTGACACTACCAATGGATGTTATTACTACATTTTTGGGTTGTTCCGTGGATGAGGAAAATGATGAGGACATTGTGATTAAGATAGCTTTTGATTCAAAATTGTCAATTTTTAGTTGTAAGTTTATTTACTTAGATAGTATAAGACCTATGTAGTTTTTCTTTGCCTCCACTTGTTTGTCTCAAAGTTTTTATTGATGGAATATAACTTATGGTTACTAGGTGCTTGTGTTTTATAGCTTTGGCCTTTTGTGGGGTCATTAGTATAGTGTAATAGTAAGATAATTAATTAAAGGATAGTCTCCATTTTTTATTAAATTATATGTTCATGAATGAACAATCATATGATGTCATGAAGTTTGGCCAATTTTCATGGTTCCTAAACCTAAAACAAGTTTATTATATAAAAATAAATGGTATTTAAAAAAGTGAAAGTTTCAAATTTAAAATACAAACAAACCATTGATACAGAGATTTTATATCTAATCTCATTAATAGTTTTGTATTTCTAATGTGGGATCTCTAGGTTTGATAGTCTTATGGGATGGGTGGAATTGTGTTAATATTTACCATAACTGATGTAAATCCTAGGTCTGTTGTATGCTGAATGTGGACCTCTGAATTCAAAACAAACACAACATAGTCCTTACACAATCGCTTAATTCACAAAGACAAACATGGATTGTTTGCTCTGCAAAAATGATTGAAGTGACTTGTTGCCTCCTAATTAGATGTGGATGTTGAACTTTACCCTTAGAACGAGAGCCAACAACCTGACCATTGCTAACATGGAGGATTTAAGAATGCAAGAAAATGAGAAAAGCCATTATTCTATGAGAAATCTACAACTAGTCTATGTAAAGAAATGCAATTAAACTAAGAAACTGAATTGCACTAAGCTAAGAATGATTTGCAGCTATTCTATGGAAGTGAAGATGCAATTAAACTTGTAAAGGAAAGTAAATGCTCTTAGTCTAGAATTGAAAGCTTGTAATATATGAAAACTTGAGAACATCAAATTGAAATGTTAGATATGAGAATGAATATCAAATAAAAGAATATATCATTAATTTCAATTGAAACATTAGCCTAATTATGAAAATGAGCTTAAAAACATGAAATCAAAGTAAATTTCCTATAGTATTGATACTCTCCAAAAGTCCTCTCTAATGAAGAAAAAGAGGTCCAATTTATAGAAAACCATGGAAAGAGGATGAAGAGTTTCTTGAAAAGAAACAGTTGTCTCTTCATTCTCCAATTGAGACAAATAAGCAAAGATTATTTAAATAAAAGATTGAATTATTGACACATAAGTGTCTTTTCACATGGAATTATGGAATTCCCTTTTTGAGGATAATTCATTCAATAATTAAATAACCTTTCAATTCCTTTTATGTATATTAGCCAAAGGGGGTGGAATTG
>MU224968.1:7474839-7514599 GCA_018584345.1 Thuja plicata
CACAACATAGTCCTTACACAATCGCTTAATTCACAAAGACAAACATGGATTGTTTGCTCTGCAAAAATGATTGAAGCGACCTGTTGCCTCCTAATTAGATGTGGATGTTGAACTTTACCCTCAGAACAAGAGCCAACAACCTGACCATTGCTAACATGGAGGATTTAAGAATGCAAGAAAATGAGAAAAGCCATTATTCTATGAGAAATCTGCAACTAGTCTATGTAAAGAAATGCAATTAAACTAAGAAATTGAATTGCACTAAGCTAAGAATGATTTGTAGCTATTCTATGGAAGTGAAGATGAAATTAAACTTGTAAAGGAAAGTAAATGCTCTTAGTCTAGAATTGAAAGCTTGTAATATATGAAAACTTGAGAACATCAAATTGAAATGTTAGATATGAGAATGAATATCAAATAAAAGCATATATCATTAATTTCAATTGAAACATTAGCCTAATTATGCAAATGAGATTAAAAACATGAAATCAAAGTAAATTGCCTATAGTATTGATACTCTCCAAAAGTCCCCTCTAATGAAGAAAAAAAGGTCCAATTTATAGAAAACCATGGAAAGAGGATGAAGAGTTTCTTGAAAAGAAACAGTTGTCTCTTCATTCTCCAATTGAGACAAATAAACAAAGATTATTTAAATAAAAGATTGAATTATTGACACATAAGTGTCTTTTCACATTGAATTATGGAATTCCCTTTTTGAGGATAATTCATTCAATAATTAAATAACCTTTCAATTCCTTTTATGTATATTAGCCAAAGGGGGTGGAATTGATTTAATTAAAAGCACTTAGGACTTTAGGATTAAATCAATTAATCATAGGGATTTTTAGCTAATAATCATTTGAGAAATAGGAATTAAATGTAATGTCAGATTTATGCAAATTTGGGTTTTCTGCATTTGAAACTCAGTCAATTAAAGTCAATTAGGAGAAGAATTTGCTAGTACAATAGGACTTCGAAGATAAGAAAATACACCAAAATTGAGTGGATTATTAGGTGCCAATTTTGGGGTGTTACAAGGTCTAGTATCTACCAAGAGTCATCCTGACTCCGCTTCAAGGCCTCTTGATGGACCTTATAAGGTATTAACAAACCCTAGCTTGAGGAAGTCACTAAGATCTTCACCTCAAGTGCTCTATGTTAGAGTAGTCTTAGTTTAGCTAATAATTAATTCATTTAATTATTAGTCTATCTACTCTTTGCTTAAGTTATACTTAGGCAACTTTCTATTTCTTTAGGGTTTCCCCTTTAGGGTTTCGTGATTCCTTTTATAAGGACTCACTTCTTTGCATTTGATTATTGAGATTGTAATCTATTCAGTTGTTGATAATATAGAAGTTTTATTATGTCAACATGGATTTCATGTCTCTCGCCTTTTGGCCACCATAGTTTCTCTTTTTCTCTTCTGTCTTGCTTCTATTCTGTGACAGGTTTGCATGCAGGTGATCTTGGGAGATTGGCTTTCAGCCTAATCTCAATATGGTATCAGAGCTCTCCTGCTGTTTGTTGTTCATGTTTCATTGAAGCATGCCAGAAGCAGAAGGTTTCCAAGGGTTTCAGAGGTTTTTTATATATTTTTTGTTTTGGGTTTTGTTTCTGGTCACTTTGAGCTCAAACGGACATCTCCATTGAGCTTAGAGTGCCCAAAAACCCTAGAATACATATAAAACTTGTCCATTTTGGACATCTGGACTCTGGAGGCAAATTTTTTTAGGTTTCTGTGCCGTACGTCACAGAAACCGAGGTAAAAATTTTAAAAAAATTAATAAAAACCTTATTTTTAAAGGTTTTAGGCATTTTAAAAAATGTTGTCTGTGCATTTTTTTGGGCGCCGCCTGCGCTCCGCCCCGGCCCGCTCCACCACTGGCCCCACGCCGCTCCGGCTGCCCTCCGCAGCACAGCCCCCGCAGCCGGCCTCCCTCCGCAGCTCTGCACCCACCGCCGGACCGCCGCCTTGCCCCGTGGCCCCCGCTGCCCATTTGCTCCGCGGCCCCCGCCGCCGTCTGCTCACCGGCCCCCGCCGCCGTCTGCTCACCGCTGCCCCTGCGGCCCCCGCCTCCGCTCCCGCACCGCTCCACCTGAGCGGCCCTTTTTTGGCAGCCCCCGCGGGTTTTTTGGATAGGCGGCTGGTCATATGAATGACCAGGGGCTGCGGCCCAGCCTCCTGAGTGCGCCATGCACCCGGGGGCCCACTTTTTGTAGCCCCTGGGGCTTATTTTGGCCTTTTAGAGCATTTTTGAGCCCTTTTCACAGTTTTTGCTCTATCTTGAGCATACGGGGGTATTTTTGCGACTTCCATATACCGTCGGAAAGCTCTTTCCAAGAAATTTCTGATGATAGAGGTTGGGTTTTTGAGTTCTACCATTTTGATAGCATTTTTTACTGTTGAAGTCTGATATGTGTTTTTGCCTTCCGGGAGTCATATCTGGCTCATCCGGACTCCATTTTTGGCAAACCAGATATCGTCGGAAAGCTAGTTCAGTAAAATATTCAGTTGCAGAGGTATTTTTTAAGATTTTGCTCCAAGTTTTCTCTCCTCTGAGTTTGGCAGTTTATGCACTCTGGTGGATTGCTTGGTTCTACAGGTCTTGGGATCTCTTCTTCTGATATTCTAGCTCACTCTTCTTTCTGACTTCTGAGCTTGTATGATTCTTCTGATGCATCTTTATTCTGTAATTGCACTGAGATAAAGTGCCTACTTCTATATATCTGGGACCTTGTACACCTTGTATGGTTTTAGTACTTGCACTTTGTTATAAAGTGCCATGGGGGGTTATGATGTTTATGCCATTTTAGGTGCATCCACCTTTGTCAAGTGAGCGTACCTTCCATGACATTAGCCCATACCATGTGTCGGTGACACCGCCTTTTATCCTGTGTTTTTACTTCTGTTGCACTGTTGGTGTTCCTGGTTCTTCTTCTGCAGATGTTTCTGGCATTGTATTTTAGTATTCCTATCACCTCTCCCAGTTCAACATTATGGGGGGGGTTCACCTATTGGTTCTATTGATTCCTAGTTTGATTGATCAGCTCTTCAAACTTTGTCTTCTCTACCTGGTCATGCACTTCAGTGGGGGTTCCAACAGTTTCTCCTGACAGAGTTTACAGTTTCTTGCTTCGGAGATGTTTCTTGCTCATTCTTGTTCCTTTATCTGGGACATCTTTTCCCTAGATTGAAGGCTTAGTTTCCTTCATCTAGTTTTCTTTCTTGTTTTGGGTACCTGATCAGGCCTTGTTGCCGGGACCCATCTTTCCTGCTTTCTGCAGTAGTTTAGCTATTTTGCTTCTCCCTAAGTTACACTTAAGGGGGGGTGTTAGAGTAGTCTTAGTTTAGCTAATAATTAATTCATTTAATTATTAGTCTATCTACTCTTTGCTTAAGTTATACTTAGGCAGCTTTCTATTTCTTTAGGGTTTCCCCTTTAGGGTTTCGAGATTCCTTTTATAAGGACTCACTTCTTTGCATTTGATTATTGAGATTGTAATCTATTCAGTTGTTGATAATATAGAAGTTTTATTCTGTCAACATGGATTTCATGTCTCTGGCCTTTTGGCCGCCATAGTTTCTCTTTTTCTCTTCTGTCTTGCTTCTATTCTGTGACAGGTTTGCATGCAGGTGATCTTGGGAGATTAGCTTTCAGCCTAATCTCAATACTCTAGACCTGGTTCTCACCGTTAATCTACTATCTCATCCCATAGAATCTATTAGGATAGATTCATTCTCCAAGTTAAACCATCTGATTCAACATGAAAAACCAAACTGAACATGTTACACAAAGAACACATAACAAGTTTCAAAAGATAGTGCCAAATACTGTCTGTATTGATATATGAAATCTATTACATGTACTATACTCTAAAATATTCCATCCTCTTACAATATATCTACCATATACTTCTATTGATTACAAACTTTAACTATATATCCATCTTTCCAAAATATCTCACGTCCTCCAACAACTTCAACAACCTTGCACAGAAGGCATGAGCGATCCATAATGACCCTCCCATCACTGGAATAGGTGTCCCCATTTAAAAAAGACATAAAAGACATGTTGGGAGCCATTGCAGTTGACCTAGTTGGTCAGAAATGTCACATCCTGTATTTTCTGGTCACAAACTACCATTACCGAGCAACAGTCCCGAGTGCCAGAGAAAAATTCATCTTCAATACCCGAGCATCAGTCAGCAACCCTGAGCAAAAAACCCGAGCGACACACCTAAGAAGAAAACCCGAGTGACATACCCGAGCAACAAACCTGAGAAGCAAAACTACCCGACCTTCAGTATGACCTGAGCAAAAGTATTTCCTAAGCACAAGTGTAACCCGAGTAGCATTAATATTGCCTAAGTGCCAATATATTTTTTTCGTTTCATTAAATATGGCTTCTAGTGCCTTGGTTGGATTTCCAGAGGTTTATAAGCTACTTCAACACACACTTAAACTAAAAATAAGCTAAAAAGAAACTATGGCATTTTTTCACCGATTGACCTCAGCCATTACAAGAATGGTGGAGCACAACAGCTTACAAACTTAAAATGCTTCTATCCTAAAAATGCTTCTCTAACCTAGGTGCTCCTGCACCATACTCCCCAAACAAAAAGAAATCAACTTCAAGGTGATTAGATCAAGTAAGGGCTAATGCCTAACTTCTTGAAATATATTTCTTGTACCCATGAAGCCTCTGAATCATATTTCCCTTTCCATTTGACTAGGTGGTCCATGTAGGTCTTCTTTCTAGTCTGTCTGGCAACTCTTGAATTCAGAATCTTCTCTGCCTTTAGTTTTGGTGCAACAAGAAGTTTGAGTTGTTTGAGATCTTTGGTATCTACTATTAGATTAGAATCTCCTTCTAAAATTGGTCCTTTATAGGATACCAAATATGCCACATTGAAAATAGGAGATAATCCTATGTCTGCAGGAAGATCAACTTTATAAGCATTAGACCCATACTTTTCCAAAATTGCACAAGGGCCTATCTTCCTCATTTGAAGTTTACTCACAACTCCTTTCTATAACCTTGCTTTGTTTAGGTGCACCATGACCAAATCTCCAACTTGAAATTGAATATCTCTCCTGCATCTACTTTCTTCTTGGTGTGAGTTGTAATCTCCACTAATGCTTTCTTTACTGAATCATGGACCTCCTTCATGGATTGAGAAAAATCTTTAGTATACCCACTCCTCTTTGCATTGCTTCAAAGATCACTGAGTTCACATATACCCCTGGGATGAGTCCCATACACTATTTCAAGAGGGCTCTTTCCAGTGGATCTATTGACCGTGTCATTGTATGAAAATTTGGCTTGAGCAAATAACTGATCCCATGATTGTCCATATTCCTTGGTGAGACATCTCAAAAGATTTCCTGAGCTTTGTTTCACCACTTCAGTTTGACCATCAGTCTATGGATGATATGTTGAGCTAAAGGAAAGATTTGTACCTAGCTTCTACCATAAGGTTTTCCAAAAATGACTCATGAACTTAGAGTCTCTATCTGATACAATACTCAAAGGTAATCAATCAATCCTTACTGCTTCTCTAAAGAACACATTTTCTATGTAAAATGCATCATGTGTGGTCTTACATGGAACAAAGTGATCCATCTTGCTGAACCTATCAATAATCACAAAGATGTTGTCCATTCCCTGCATGGTCTTTGGTAGTCCAACTACAAAATCCATACTAAGGCATTCCCATGGTCTATTTGGGATAGGAAGGAGCTGATATAATAATGCATTGGATGAAGTCCATTTTTCCTTTTGAGAGACTATACAAGTCTCTACATACATTTGGACATTCCGATTCATTCTTGGACAATAGTAATACCTATTGACGAACTCTAGAGTTTTATTCAACCCAAAATATCCACTTAATGAACCATTGTGCTTCTCTTGTACTAGGTTCTCTCTCATGGAACCTCTCGGTACATAGAGTTGTCCTCTAAAAAAAAGACCCTCTTGAAGAGTATACCCCGAGTACTCACTATGAAAGTGATTTTGATAATCTAGACATAACTTGTATGCTACTGCAAAGTCTTCATCTGATGGATACAAATCCTTGAAGCTTTCAATGCCGTGAGTAACCTCCTACTCAATGCATCTCCTACTTTATTCTATACTCCCTTTTTGTGCTTTATGTTAAAGGTATAGGCTTGGATTTACTCCACCCATTTCATGTGCTTATGGTTAGTTTATCCCGTGAACTTAGAAAACTCAAAGCCTGATTGTTGGTAAAGACTACAAATTCCTTGGGAAGGAGATAATGTCTCCATTTAATTAGTGCTTGCACTAATGCATACAATTCCAAATCATATGAGGAATACTTTCTCTTTGCATCACTGAGTTTCTCACTATGAAAAGCTACTAGCTTTCCTTCTAGACTCAAAATTG
Source organism: Thuja plicata (assembly GCA_018584345.1). Classification (NCBI taxonomy): domain Eukaryota; kingdom Viridiplantae; phylum Streptophyta; class Pinopsida; order Cupressales; family Cupressaceae; genus Thuja; species Thuja plicata. Next base: position 7,481,250 of record MU224968.1, read on the forward strand.
CACCGACAACAATGTTACTAGTATCACACTCCACAGTAAAAAATTTCTCAAAACTAGGAAGTGTCAATATCGGTTGAGTTTCTATCCTTTTCTTTAGATTCTCAAATCCTTCATTAGCCTTCTCATTCCATTGGAACTTGGCTTTCATACCTCCTTTGATGGTATCTAAAATAGGTGCACTGATTTCACTGAACTTTTAATGAACTTCTGGTTGAACTGTGCTAAACCATGGAAACTTCTTACTTTAGTAGATGACTTTGGTGTAGGAAAATTCAAGATTGCTTCCACCTTTATGATATCCATCTTCAAGTTGCACTCTAAGATTAAAAAAGCCTAAATATACCAACTCTTTCTTCATGAACTCACTCTTTTCCAAGTTGATTGTCAACTTTTCCTCATGCAATCTTTGCATTACCATTTGTAGACGTCTAAGATGATCCTGTTTTGTTTTGATGAACACCAGGATGTCATCTAATCACACTACAACCCATTTTCCAATGAATTCCTTCAAAACCTCATTCATCAATCTCATAAATATTCTTGGGGCATTTGACAACCCAAAAGGTATAACAAGCCATTCATAAAGTCCTTCGTTAGTCTTAAAAGAAGTCTTCCACTCATCTCCCCCTTTAATTCTTATCTGATGATATCCACTCTTAAGATATATCTTGGATTAATATATAGCTCCACCAAGACAATCCATCAAATATTCTATCCTTGGTATTGGGAATCTATACAAGATAGTTATCCTATTGATGACCATGGACTCAGTACACAACCTCCAAGTACCATCTTTCTTTGGGGCTAAGACTGTGGGAACATCACAAGGACTTATGCTCTTTCTAATCAACCCTTGGTCAATTAGTTCTTGGATTTGATTAGAAATCTCCGCATTCTGTTGTGGGGTCATTTTATAAGTAGCTTTATTTAGAAGTGAGTCTCCTAGGATAAAGTCAATTTGATGACTAATAGACCTCTCAGGTGGTAGGATAGTTGGTTGACCATCACTAACTATGGCCTGGTATTGAGTTAACAACCTTTGGATCTCTAAAGGCAACTCTTTGCTCTTATTTCCCTTTTCACTTTTTGGTTTCAAAACCAAAGCAAAGCCTAATCCATCTTCTTCTCCTAATTTCTTTAAGAATTCTTTCTCACCAACCAACAGTAGGTTGGGACCCCTTTTCTTCTCTTTATCTTCTTCCAAGGTTGACTATACCCTAAAAGTTATTCCATCCTTCTTGAAGGAATAGGATTTCTTAGCTCCATCATGCACTACATCTTGGTCAAACTACCAAGGTCTTCCTAATAGCAGATGACACACATCCATGGGCAGGACATCACACAAAACTCTATCCTTATACCTCCCTATGGAAAATTTCATCCAAGCTTGTTCACTGACTATTACATGTTGATCTTTATTCAACCAAGTAACTCTATAAGGATTGGTGTGAGGAATCCTTGTCAATTTTAACTTCTCAATAGCTTCTAAATAAACTATATTAGCATTAGATCCTAAATCTATGATAACTTTATAGAACTTACCAAGTACCTTGCAGTTGTCTCAAAACAAAGATCTTCTTTGGCTTGGCTCTTCTTTGATGGGTTCTTTGAGGAGTGCTCTTCAAACCATAAAATTCTCTCCCATCTCTGAACCTATAGAAAATTCTGCAGTCTTGCTGCTAGAAGACTCTTCTTGCACATAGTTAGCTCTTTTCTCTCCCCCTTGTAAAGTAGATCTCTTTGCAGGACACCGATATGCATGATGCCCAAGCTATTGATAGTTATAGAACTTCATTGAAGAGAAGTAAGATCCTCTTCCCTGATTATCAGTTTTTCCTCTTGAACTATTATTTGAACCCCTTCCTTGGTTATAACCACCTCTAGTGTTACTAGATTCTCCTTGATTCCCGGTGAGTTTAGACTCACTCTGATTCTTTGCTTCAGGATTCCTTCCTCCATATCCTCCTCTATGAACTCTATTATCTCTTCCTATGCCTCTACTATTTGAATCTTACTTCTTCTTGAACTTCTCTTCCACCTTGAGGGCCATTTGATAGCATTAGTGTAGTCTTGGGGCTTAAGAGACTGATCTCTTCTTGAATACTCCATTTGAGGCCATTATGGTATCTTGCCACTTTTAGGATTTCTTCTTCCACTACATGGGACCTTAAGCATAACTTATGGAATTATTCTATATAGGCACTAACTTCTAAGTCTTTATGTCTCAGATTCTTCCTTTTCTTGTTCAACTGCACTTTGTAATCATTAGGAAGGTAAGTTTCCTTCATTTTTTCTATCATACCCTTCCAACTAGTTATGGGGTTCTTTCCTCCTTTTATCCTTTCATCTTGGACAAATTTACACCAAGTGAGAGCAGTTCCTCTCAACCTTGTCTTAGCTATTCTGACTTTTTGAGCTTCGGTCACACTATCACAATCAAAGTGATTTTCAATACCTTCTATCCATTTTTCCACTAAATAGAGGCACACCTTCTAAGGACTTACCACTCATTGCCTTTAACACTTTCAAGAATGTCTCTTCTTGAAGCATAGGGTCTGGCTCTGGGATCATGTCCTCCTCGACCACTAATTTACTCTTCTCATCAGATTCTTTCATCAGTTCACTGACTGCTATAGTTTGAATCTGCACTTCTTCTAACTTGTATGCCATTTTGGCTAACTTCTCCTTCAAGAGTCTCTTCTCCTCTTACTTCTCTCTGACATCTCTTTCTAGCTCTACATTGGACACCATGTTGGATGAAATTATGTAGACTCTTCTAAAAACCACACCCAAACAACACAAGCCCAATCTTGTAACTTGCTCTGATACCAATCTGATGTAAATCCTAGGTCTAGTTGCTACCGAGAGTAAGCTTGGCTCTACTTCAAGGCCTCTTGATGGACCTTATAGGGTATTAAAAAACCCTAGCTTAAGGAAGTCACTAAGATCTTCACATCAAGTTATCTAGACCTAGTTCTCATCATTAAGCTACTATCTCATGCCATAGAATCTATTAGGATAGATTCATTCTCCAAGTTAAACTGACTGATTCAATATGAAAAACCAAACTGAACATATTACACAAAGAAAAAATAACAGGTTTCATAAGATAGTGCCAAATACTCTTTTTATTTCTATCTAAAATCTATTACATGTACAATACTCTACAATCTTCCATCATCTTACAATCTATCTACTATCTACTTCTATCGATTAAAAAATTTAACTATATAGCCATCTTTCCAAAATATCTCGCGTCCTCGAACAACTTCAACAACCTTGCATAGAAGGCATGGGAAATCTATAAATGACCCTCCCATCACTGGAATAGGTGTCGCTATTCAACAAAGACAAAAATGACACATTGGGAGCCATTACAGTTGATGCAGTTGGTCAAAAATGTCACAGCCCGTGTTTTCTGGGTCATTAACCGACATAATCGAGCAACAGACCACCATTACCGAGAAATAGTCCCGAGTGCCAAAGAAAAATTTGCCTTCAATACCCGAGCATCAGTCAAAAACCCCTAGCAGAAAACTTGAGCGACACACTTGAGCAGGAAACCTGAGTGACATACCCGAGCAAAAAACTCGAGCAACAAACCCGAGCGACATACCCGAGCAGCAAATGCGAGCAAAAGAAATGCCTGACCGTCAGTATGACTCAAGAAATAGTATAACCTAAGAAGAAATAGTAATTCCCGAGTACCAATATATTTCTTCCTTTCATTAAATATGGCTCCTAGTGCCTTGTTTGGATTTCCAGAGGTTTATAAGCTACTTCAACACACACTTAAACTAAAAAAAAATTAAAAAGAAACTATGGTGTTTTCTCACCGATTGACCTCGGTCATTACAATAATGGTGGAAAAAAACACCTTACAAACTTAAAATTCTTCTATCCTAAAAATGCTTCTCTAACCTAGGTGCTCCTACACTCATAACTCAAGCCAATAACAAAATTTCTTAGTATCCCAATCAAAAATAAACTCTCAAATTTGATAGGTGTTATTTTGATATGAAAATCATACAAAATGATTTGATGTGTAAATATATTTTTCTCCTCCCAATAATATGATGTGGTTATTATATCAACTATTATTTCTAGGTGGTATATTATTGAGACAGAAAGTGTGTAAGCTGAGAAATTCCATCCCTGTGATACATTTTCTTACACCTTAAATACATAGCATAAATTGAAGAAAAATCATTCCAAGTAATAAATCTTTATCAGAATATATGATCATATGAACAAAAATTTCATGAAGACTTGGAGAGAAATAGTAAGTATCCAAGTACTAAACCATCTGCATAATTTTTTTTTTGCTACTAGATTTTCTAGGAATTTACTACACAATGCTTAGATTGTGGGAGTTAAGATAACTATGATGAAATTTGTAGGCTTATTGGAATTACATTCCATCAAAGTATTATAAGAAAAGATATATTTATATCTCTACCCAATTTAGGATTCTTGTCATCATTTTATTGAAGAGAAGTAGCTTCAAGATCCCTAAAGTTGGATCACAAAGTTGTCTAGTCCATACATTATATATGTAATTTGTTCTCTCTTGAACATTATAGTGTTGTGAGTGCTTTCAGGATGGATGTTACACCTTATTAACTTGGAAGGATTGATTAGTTTGACTCTCCTTATGATAAAATAGCTTTTTTAAACATTGTAAGGTGTAGTAAGCTATTGAAATAACCATGATACATAAGTACAAGAATCATGATATGTTTGTATTTGCACTTAAATTCCCATATATTTTTGTGAATATTTTTGTAGGGCCAAAGAAACCAAAGGTGGCTTGTGTTGGTTGTATTTCCAGTTTTGTAGCTTGCCAGAATTGTTTTTGAAGTTCTCAGCCATATCCATGCCTAAAAGTTGAAAATCCTATCTAAAGTTGTCAAAACTCCCTTTGCAAATAGTGATCTTCAAGCCAAAATCAAGAAAGAGTGCAAAACCCTAAGCCCTAGATCAAATTTCCATGCATATCCAAGAAAAACCCTAGTTCATCGAAATCCTTTCTATTTTGTTGTTACTTTTTCAAAGAAACTCAACCACTTAATTCATGTGTTTAATTTCATATCATTTCACTTAAGTTGCGTAGTCTCGTTGTAATCTGAGAATATTATTTTTGTTTTCGAGACTTGAAAATTTCCTCTAAGTTGGGTTGTCTCTATGAAAAATGAATATGCTTTCAGTTCTTATAAGATTGTACGCAAGCCGTAGATGGAGAACTTGATCCTATGGTTGGTGGATAATCTCTTTGAAAAACCAGAGCTAAAGAAATTCTTTGGCGACTTCAAGTTTACTCAGTCGTGTTGTCTCAAAAGGTGATCAGGGTTGCAAGTTGAGTTAAAGAACAATTTGAAGTTTTATGCATTCACATTATCACAAAGAGAAATGTGAGTTAAGTTAAAAGATCTTAGATTATGTAATAGCTGTCGATTTAAAGTGTAATCCTATGGTGGTTGCGATGTCTCCATGAAAACTCTTGAGTTAAGAAATGTATCTGCGACTTTGAGTTTGATCAGTTGTTGTGTCCTACAAAGAAACCAAGGTCAAGAAGGTGGTTAAAATTCTTTAGTCACATGATCTCTTTTAAAATCCATGGTTGAGTTAAAGATAAAGAGATTAAGCGACTATCGTAAGATTGAAGATAGATCGTGTGGTCAGCGTGAAGTCGTGATAAAAAATTGCAGATAGATGAAAGATAAAGAGATATCACGACTGTTGTTTGATTTAAAAATGATCTAGTGGCTGACATTAAATCATGAAAGAAACCATGAGTTAGTGAAATCTTAAAGTGACAGCGAGATTCAATGGGTCGTGATGTCGCAATAAGAACTATGGTTGAAGATGAGTTTAGTTAAGTATAAGTGTGTTTTCAGCGAGAAGATTTGAGCCGTGAAAAAGAGAAAGATTTTATGGATGATGTATAGTCATTTTATAAAGTCAAAAAGTCAAAGAAAACTACAGTGATTCAGTGGTAATGATCCAAATTGAGACACATGGCTAATATTTTGAATACTTGAGTTAGTCGGGAAGTCTCAAAGCAAACTTGAGGTAAATATTTTTCTTCTGCGACATGGAGACTGCTTAAGTCATGAAGTCACAAAGTAAACTGTAGTTAAATGAAAATAAATGAGATTATGCGTGAGCCATCACATTAAAAAAAAGATATACGGTAGTTGCAAAGTCTCAGATGAAAATACGAAAGTACTTAAAGTAAATGAGATTACACGCAAGACGTCTAATTAAAATATGATCATGTGACAGTCGTGTAATCTCAATAGATTAATGGAGTTGAGGATAACTCTTCATGAAAAAAAGATCACTCAGTCGCACAGCCACTAAAAGAAACCATGGTTAGATCAAGGTAACATGAGGTTTTCTCTATGCCATGTTAACAGTTGACAACCAATAGGAATGAAGAGTTTTGACAACATGTTTTAAAAGATTGTTGAGCTATTCTCAAAGAGCCAGTGGAATCAAATCTTGATCTCTTTTCAAATTTAATAAGGATTTTATAAGAAAAGTCATCATTACAATTGATCATTTGTCAGTTTGAAATGCCACGGCTAGGAGCTAGAATTGATTTCACAACACGCATGAGTAAAAATAGAAAAGACTGAATTGTGAATTCATGAAAGAGATTGGTGCATTAATAGGAATTACCATTATTCATTCTATCTTACCACTTTTCAAGAATCCAGAGCTCATAATTTGCATCAGTGCTTTGCATTTTTAGTGAGAATAGAGTTATCAAAGTCTACAAAGTGAATAGAGAAGTTTTTAGTTCAGAATCCAGAGTGTGATTTTTAGTATTGAAGATTTGAAGTGGTTCATAGTTAAAAGTGAGGGTTTGAGAAGATTTGTTTCAATATAGATAAAAGAGAGAAGCTGATCAGTGACAATTCACACTAGAAAATATGAGTAGAGTAGTAAGCATTGCCTCCACCAGTGGGAAAAGTGGTGATGATGACGACCTCAAAGGGAAAATAAATTATTCAGAAGAACTCATCAAATTGCTCTTGGGCTCCAATTAGGGAAAAAAGGTAAATGATGAATACTTATCAGATAATTATGCATATATTAGAGATTCCAAGACACTATATTGTTTTGGTTATCATTCATTCAGTTATTTCCATAAAAACAGTAATGGCCCTATGCCCATCTCAAACCCCTAGACCAGTGGATTAGCCAAGTTAGTTATCCCTGATGTATTCATTGATGTGGACTTGATTTTAGAGTTGTCTAGTAGGTATGATACTATATCAAAGACCATCAAGAAGGATGATGGCACTATTTTGGTAACCCTAGACTGAGCTTCATTAATGAAAGCTTTTGATATCTACAATCCCTATTCCATAGAGATTAACTTGAAGGCCCTAGCTAGAAGATATACAAGAGAGGTTGGTATTGTGTCTAAGTTGAAATAGGCCCACACACCAAGGGGAAATAGAAACTACATTGCCCCTATTCCAAGCGAGCCATCACCATACTTCTACAAAGACCTAGCTTTCTATGTGAAATATATATCCTATGCCCTGTGTAGAGTCTTAGGTGTAGACAGTGGAAGAGAAAGGGTATCATCAGACATGCTGATGATAATCCCAAAGTTGCAGAGCCCTTATGTAAGTATTGACTATGCTTACATCCAGTTTGTAATCATGTCATGCCCCAAAATTTGGGCATTTAAACCTTACTCTAAAGAACATAAATTTCTCTTTTATCCTGTTAAGTTAACTATAGGAGATGTAGTCTTTTCTTTCCTTAATACACCTTTGCAAATTTGACAAAATTAAATTAATTGAAAGTTTAATCAACAATATTAATTAATTTTATAGCCTTAATATTTTCTTATCACTTTCCTAGAACATCAATAAGACCATTTCTGAAATAGCCAATAATGCAATTATTGATACAAGCATATAGAACAAGTTTTCTTTTATTTTGAATGTTAATTAAGAATACAATTTCTATCTACTATACTTTAATAAAACACCTATGAAGCTATTTGGAGAAAGATGTTAATACAATAATATTAAGAAAAATTATCTTCTCATAGATACAATTATTAAATACATCTTTGGAATACATAAGTGACTTTATTACAAGGGAATTACAGACTCCCAAATCCCTTAAAAGAAAAACTAGGAGAAACTTTAAATAAAGGAAGTACGTGCAAGGTGTGGATTAAAAATCTTTATGAAACCAAGCTATACATTAAGGAGTCTTAAAGCAAGGGAATTACAAATTTCCAATCTCCTTTAAACATTTCAAGGAAAACCTTTTAACCAGGAAGCGACTTTGAAAAAAAAGGATTACAACCAAGATTCCAAGACACCAGCTACACTTCCAGGAGCTTTCCCAGAACCTGCATAAGATAAGGATATGACCATGGAGGCTCACCTCCCAACTTAGGCCTTTGCAAGGCCACCCCCAAGCTAGGGGATCTAGAACTAAACCATGATACATACACACAAAACAACCAGGAAACTGAAAATAGGAACACAAGAAAATACCCATTACCTAAGGATATACATAGGTCTCCAAAAGACCTAAAACAAGGGGTGAAAGAGGACTAACACAAGAGGATAAATCCAATAATACAAAATAAATACACTAGGAATAAGCCACACATGGGCTCAACATTCTTAAGTACCACTTTTTTTTTAAAATCTTGTTCCATGGCCACACATGGACTCATGAACAAATTTCCACCCTTCTCCTTCAAGCCCTACTGCACAAACTAGAGTAAATATACCTTTCTTTCACAAAACAAGTCATGGCTTCAAGCCTTCCAATATATCCTTATGAACCCCAAATTTCTTTGGGGATTCTTGGCATCATGGGAACCCAATTACCCATGTACATCCCTCCACACATGGGATACTTTGCACTACTTGGGTAGATCACAAACTTTCACCCCATCAAGGTTACCCAACCCTCCCAAGGGTAAATAAGCATTGAAGAACCCCATAAAAAAATAATAACAAAATAAATACAAGACTTAACACATAAAATCCCTGAAAACCCATGAAGCTGAAAACAATAACATAAACTTTAATCATGGATTTCTCAAGCTATGTAAAAAAAGAAAACAAGAACTACTCCTAACTATGCTAATTAGGAAACTCACCTCAATCCAAGATATGGTAAATTCAAGGTGGTTTGTGAAGAGCTTCTCCTTCTCATCCTTCCTTCTTCTCTCAAATCTTAATCCTACAATTGAATTTGTCTCTAAAAGTAGAGAGTGGGTGTGTACCCAAACTCCCTCTAAAACCTTGCTTATATATGCATTCTTCCTAAAATATCAGGATTTATAAATGGAGGGGAGACCCTAATCCATCTACTCTCCCCACTTTCCTTCTCCATAAATGGAGTTAAATGCTTGAAAGGAAAGAATGGATGGCTTCACCAAAGTCTTACAACTCTTCAAAATTATCCACTTCCCAAAATGGTGACTTTAGGGGAGTCATAAATGAGTTTGAAGACTCTTAATGGGCTGAAAATGACCGCTAACCCCTAAGGTACCAAGTGGGGTAGTTAATTTTGATCCTAGTTAGTCCCTGAGAGTCCAAATGACCCTTCTAAACTCCACCCAAGGTTAACTCTCGAAAATACAACCCCGAAGACTTAATCTAATCTCTCTTGACTTATCCTTATCTTCCTTGACTCAATATCATCTCAATCTTATCTTCCTAAACCTTAGGGTAAGAATAGGGACTAAACTAGGTAACTCCTGGGTAAAGTTAAGCCTATGCTAGTCACATTCACTAGCCATACCAACACACAAGGTGCACATGTGTCAAGTGACACAACAATTTTACATGAGCATGACTTATTACACATTTACTCAATTAAACAAAATACAACCATACACCATACTTTTATGTATAAACTACAATACAATGAGGTCCATGTCTATTTTTATAGACATGGCCTTAGCATCACAATTTTCACATAGGTCCATTCCTGAATCCCCGATTAGTACCATGGTCAATTTTTCCTGCACACTCATTGCACACATCAGTAGGTCCAATAAATCAACACATAAACATAGAAGAGTACATAATTTAAGTAGAATACACATTCACTCATATTTGCATTAATGTTTTAACAATAGCTGCATCTAATCCATAAGTATAAACATAAATCTTAATAAATCTACATACAGATATCATCTAACATCCACTTACTAATCTAATATACTAAACCATCAAAACTAAGTCCTAAATAGAAATCTGCATCACTCACACAAAGTATCTAATGGATTCCCCAATTACATAATCAGGTGTTAATTACAAGAAAAGGATTCAACAGATCCATAAAGAATTTATGTGTCCCAATAATCCAACTATAACAAAATTTGTATCGACAAGAGAGCATATAAATGAGAAATAGTGGTAAGATTATGTTAGACTGGGGTAGGCATCACAAATTGACAAAATACATCAAGGATTTGTTGATATTCAGAACAAGGTAGGAATCCCTAAGTTCCTATAGTAGTCATTGCTTATGCATCTCATCATGTTTTACAATTTCAATATTATGGAACAATCTAATTTACAACTCAGAAGATTCTATCATGGACATAGTAACTCTCTATAGTTATGGTTAAGAGTATGGAACTACACCTCTAGGGAGCATGAGCTTTGTGCATTTGAGAATTGGGTAGTTTACCCATTATTGAGCTATTTGGGAGTAGATATGACTAGACTTCCAGTGAAGGTACTACAATTATTGAGACCTTCTCAATTTGTTGACAAGTGGAATTCTGATCACAACTGGGGTGACTTTTATTGTCACCAAAATTTTACACTAATCAGAGTGTATGGATGTTCACAGCCACCACATATTTTTCTATATAGAGTACCACCTAGAATATAAATAATGGAGTTTTTGTAGCAGCTTCTGTTAACAGATAGAGAGCACCTAGCCTCACACAAGAAGGGGACCTTCACACGAAGGCAGTTCATTGCTTCAAATTTTACAATTAGAAAGAGGGCCTATGACCCTATCAATGGATGGTTGAGGCACTACATGATGAATGTTTCCCCGTACATATATATTGACACAAAAGGATTTATTATAAGTGCCAAGAAACTCTTGACACCTACCATTCCCATCACCAAGAGGCATCAGCCCTGTGAAGAGGAAGATTTGATCAGAAACATCCTTGAGGAGGATGTAATTGCAACAAGATTATCAAAGTATCATGATCTGATGGATTTGGAGCAGCAGTTGAAAAGGAAAGGGATCCCATTATGTGGATTTTTCCCAGGCATGCCTTATTTGCTGAGATTAGAGAAGATGATTGAATCACATGGCTTTTTCAGTAATCAAATTGAGGATCAAATTTATGACAAGGACAGAGGTCCCAAAAAACAATCATTATCAGAATATAGTAGTAGTTATTCAATCCATAGTCCACCCCACTAGTATCAGAGGAGAATATTATTGATTTAACAGAAGCACATGAGGCTGAGATGGATGTAGAGCCCCCAAAAAAGAAGCAAAGAGTAAAAGCAGGGGAGCCCTCTGTTGCAAAAACACACAAGAAGAAAAAGGACAAAATTGGTGCCCTATTCATAGGGACTAGTGCTTATGATCATCAATTGAGGAAGTTGATAAGAGAGGGAAAGAAAAAGAGGGAGGATACCAATGATAATGTAGAGATGCCCCTCATTTTATGTCAAGATGAAAGGTAAATATAACAGGAGTTCCTGAAGGATGATGAGTTCATCAAGACTAAGGAGTTCAAGGACTTCCTAATATGGGCTAAGCAAGATCAAATTGTAGCACAATTGAAATCACAAGGTGGAGAGGCTATTACAAGTGAAGCATTACAAGCCCTCCAAGCATATGATCCAAAGTCTGAGAGTTTGACTCCTAATGAAGCAAGGCAACTTGTGAAGTCTAGTGGGATGCTCCTAGTAGAAGGATGAGACTTGGCTTCAAATTTTATTATAGATTAGATCAGAAGGTAGTCTGATGTCAAAATTTCTATAGAGACCCAAATAGGAGAGATGATAAAAGGGTGTGGATATGATTCTAAATCTCAAGCCCTTGCAATGTGGTCTCTTGCTCCTAAGAATCAAAAGCCATCACTAATTAATGTTCAAGAGAAGATGGAAGGAGATAAGATAATATGGTCTCTACACAATACAGGAGACCTTGAAATTTCTTAGGCATTGACCCATTTTGATCACTTGAATGAGGCAAAGATAGAACATATGTCTAGAAAATATCATAAATTATTTGATGAAACAAGCCTGATTTCCAAGGATAGAGAATTAGTTCTGATGAAGATTGGTGCAATGGAAAAGATAATTGTAGACCTAACTCAGAAATTACAAAAGATGCCCAAGGTTGCTCCTACTACACCTAAAGAAGGAACAAATGTTGAGATCTAGACTGAGGAGGCAAGGTATACTACAGCAGAAGTAGAACAGGGGATTAAGGAGCATAATGAGATTATTTTGGGAGCCTTAATACAAATTTTGCAACATAGGTTAGATGTATCAAAGGATAAAGTGGATATAGTTCATGGTGCTTATGGTAAACTTTTAGGCCTACAAGTTGAAGTAAATAATTTTGTGTCAATTCTAAATCCCTACTATGTAACATGGTCAGTTAGAACTCGGTTATTTGAGAGGTTAGCATCATTGCAACTATTGAGATCAGATTTACCAGAGATTGTAACCTAGGTTGGAGAAGAGATAGAATAGATTGGGGTGACCTTGTCCTTTTTTGAAGGAAAGGAAAATCAAATTAAGGCCAAAATAAATATGTTTGGGCTTGAATATAATAGATTTGTGCCATTAATCAGGCAAGAGGATAATCAAATAAAGCCACTAGGAGTATGGAGCACAAAATTTGACACTGTACTACCTAATAAAGAGGTATATGTTTCTGACAATGGAGAATTGGATATCAAAAGATATAATAAGATCTTAGATGAGGAATTTAAGGTAGAAAAAAATTTCAACAAATTTATAACAGATGTCAAGAGCATTACAGATGCTAGGTGGGAAAGGCAGAAGACACAACTAGAGAACATTTAGAGCTTTAATTGGCCAACAAAAGATGATGTCACAACATGGGATGTTCTGTTGGAAAGCGATCAGTTTTGGAAATGTGATTCACTTTTTGGTTGTCATTTATGGCAACACATTTGGGTTTGAGATTGATTCTTTTGAAGTTAAGTTTTGGTATGTCTAAAATCAACTAAGTATAGAAGTAGGGATACAATATTGTTTTGGATGTTGAAGATAGATATTGATGAATTAAGGCATGTGAGATTAAAGGAAGACAATATGAAGTATGTATGACATTTACCTAAGATCTCTTTGGTTTTGGATAAGTGCACGGTGAGTTATAAGGATTTGAAGACTGATAGACAGTAGAGAACATCGATACAGAGCAGTTAGATAGCAACGAAGAATAAGGGAGTATGACTTGGACTCCAGGAAATCAAAGTTGTATTTTTGTTGTTGATAGTATATACTTTGACTATGCAAGAGACCCAACTATAAATTTGATACTTACTATATTAAATGTATTTTGTTTTGAAGGCCGACTTAGTATTATTTGTAATATTCACAGTGAGAGTCGACTTTGTAAAGTTGAGAGATATATATGTAAGATCTTTTTGGTAAAGATTGTAGATGTATGTATAGTATTTTATCTGGAAGGGAAGACATGCGAATGATATAGCTATAAATGAACTATCAAAGCATTTGTGATTCTTTTTTTGTTCGTGACTAAGAACCTTTTGTAACAGAATTACATTATAAGAGTTGTATGCTCAGAAGCCCCTAACAGGGTGTTGTGAACCTTTAATAGGGTTGTTATTCCTATAACAAGGAAATTTACTATGTAATATTTAGCTCCTAATAGGGCTAGGTCTCCTTACAGGGATATTATACTTTAGTACATGCTTGTGGATATCATCCCCACCAGGATTTTCCCTTGGCCAGGGTTTCCTTGTAAACAAATCATGGTGTTATGGGTATTGTGTAATTTGCTTATGTTCTTTACTTTACTACAAATGTATGGTTAATGTTTAAGTTGAGAAGAATTAGTTTAAAGTGATATTATACTGATTCACCCCCCTCTTAGTATAATCCAATCCTAACAATTGGTATCAGAGCTTTTGGCCCTTGGAGAGAAAGTCTAACAACTTGAGGGAGATCAGAATGGATTTGAATAGTTTACAGGAGAACTTTGAAGCTGCACTTGAAGACCTTGACAACGCTAAAGAAGAAAATGGTGAATTGAAGTTCAACCTCCAAAGAGTTGAGAAATTCATAAAGAAACTGAAAGAATAACTTGAACTTTTTAGAAGTCAGAGAGAAGATCTTGTGGTTTAGATAATAGAAGATTCAGATGAGGACAATTCTGACCAGGTGAAGCAACTAAAAGAAGAGATTGAGACTTTGAAGGTTGAGAACAAGAATATGGCTAAAGAAATACAGATGCAGGAGGATGCTAAGAAGAAAGCTGAAGAAACCTTAAACAATGCTTTGAATCAAATGAAGGATGAGGCTAACAACTACAAGAACAAATACTTGGAATTAGAGAAACATAATTAGATTATGAAAGGTGAACTTGTTGAAGCAAAGAAACATATTGAGAAACTTCACACCAGTAGTGATTTGATTGATGAACAACTAGACAAGTAGAAACCTAAAGGTGACATGACTGGTATTGGCTTCAATGGAGCTGAGTGTTCAAAAAATCAGGAAGAGAAATCAGATGAGAAGATTGATGCTGAGAAAACATCTATTGAAGAACCTAAAGAGTAGATCAGACCTTTTAGAGGTAGATGCTTTGGTTCCAATAGATTTGGACACATGAAGAGAGACTGCAGAGGTAATGCCCCTTTTAGAACTTTTCCTGGTTATTGTTTTAACTGTAATGGATATGGGCACAAGAAGACAAAATGCAGAAAATATAGTTATAGACAAGACAATGGAAGAGAACCCACAATGAAACCTACATGCTACAAATGTAACAACATTGGGCACATTGTGAAGTACTGTAAGTTTCAAGTTAATCGAGAAATAAGACCACCTATATGTTACAAATGCAATAATCCAGGACATATAGCAAAGTTTTGCAGGGATAATGGAGTAGATAACAGAAGAACACCACCTCCTATGAAACCTCAGAAGAATGGAAGTGATAATGGTAAGAGTATTGCATATGTGAAGAGTGATTTTGAAAATTGTTTTAAGAAAGCAGAAGACAACAATAGTGGTAAGATATGAAAGATTAAAGAAACTAGTGAAACATCAGTTTAGGGAGAGTTAGTAGATGCTACTAGATCTTCACCTAAAGGTAGCAAGATAGAATCAACCTAATTGGCTGATCATGGCCTTAGGGGAGCATTAAATGCAAAACATCAGAATTTATCCTGCCCCAAAATTCATTGATTGAGCTCATGTGAGCTTGTGTGTGAGTTAAGCTGACATTATGGATTATATATCTAAGAGTGCATCATCAGCTGACATGTATATTTTGATTGCAAAAATTAGCAGCCGACCAGACTGTTTGAAGTGAAAAATAAATTTATAACCTAACTTGTATAAAGCACCATTTTATGATCTATTTATCTACCATTTAACAAGGAGCGAGCCAAGGAGATCAAAGAGCAAAAGTATTCAGATTTTTCTACACTTTTCGTGTGTGATCGATTGGAGCATAAACTTGGATTTCCGCATGAGAAAGGTATTCTACATCATCTAAGATATGGATGCACCTGTGATTTTTGATGTTGTTGATTTTCCTAGATACAAATTCAAGAAACATCCTTATAAGTCATGTGAAGAGGATTCGAAAAAAGAACTTTCACAGACCCCACATGGAGTACTTCACGTAGAAGACATTAGGGCTTACATTCAATGTAAATATGATACATTGGGAGATAATGAAATACTCACTAAAATGGAATATATGACTAGGAATGGAATCATGAAGGAAGATTAGAAACACATAAGCCAATTGAGTATAATGAAGATTATGGATCTGTGCGACTTTGATGAAAATGAATGGTTTAAAATACTTATGAGTAGGGTTCATTACCAATTCATATGGATTGGTAGACAACCTGTGAAAATATGTAGTGACCTAATTCATGAGATTACGGGTTTAGATAACACTGGAGTTGTACCAGTTGCAGAGAAACACGTCAAGAAAGAAGTAAAAACCCTAACACACTCAAAGTGGGATAGAAGGGAAATGACTGTAAATGATATTTTCCAACAAGATGTAAGGTTGATTGCATTGATACTTGGTTACAAATTGTACTATAGTAATAGACCTAACTCAGTGTCAGCTGGAGTGATTATGATGACATGGAGAATGATAAAAGAAAACAAATAGTACAATCTATGTGAAGTATTGGCACAAAAATTCCTTGAAAATGTAAAGCTTGTGAAGAAGGACATAATGGAAACTTTCAGGTTTGGATCGTTACTGGTACACATGTTCATTCATATTGAGCACAAGTTTCCTGGTCTACATCCTAGTGGCTGGAAATTTGGAGTACCTATTGGTATACTAATCTCACAAAGTTAAAAAAGATAGAACACTACTTGGGTAGATCAAGAACTATTTGCAATGATCAAAATTCTACAAAGACAAATGAAGAGTAGATACAGACTACATGAGGATATTGTTGAGAAGTATAAAGATACAATTTGTTTTATGGTTGAAACAGACTATGTATGTTTTGAGGCAGTTAAATGTAGGAAGAAATGGTGTTACCCTATGGGCTATGAAGTGAGTTCTGAAGTACTCACCATGCAAGTAGAACATATTTTTGCATCAGAAGTTGATACATTAGAAGAGAGATGAGGAACCTATGAGGAGAAGTCAGAAAAGGTAAGAGAAGAACAATCTAGAGGATCAAGGAAAAGGAAAATTGCTAATCTCATTCATGACTGTGGTATAAAGGCTGGTCTGTGAGAGGAAGAACTCAAGGAAGTAAAGAGGAAGATGGAAGAGAGATCCCTTGGAGTAGCAAGTGTAAGCACTAATGCCCCTTCCACCCCTGAAGTAATTATGGTTGACATTACACCTCCATAACAACCATAGACAAAGCAAGCAAAGGATGTTACTCCTAGAGTAACTAGATCTAGTATGCAGACAAAATAGAAGAACACAGTTGAAGAAGAGAAGAAAAATGAGAAGAATAAAACATGGAAACTTGACATGAAAATGCTGAAGAAAAGAGTAATTGAACAAGGAAAATTGGTTTCAATTGACAAATATTATGACAAGTATGAAGAAGCAAATAAATTGAAAATTGAAGACATTGTGATAGAACACATGCTTAGCTTCAGAAAGACCATTTTGGAAATTGAAGGAAGCATACCTTCAGTTTTGTATAAAAAATTATAAAATAGAAAACACTTGGCACAAGTTGAAGATGATCAGATTAGGAACAAGGAGATTGATAACATGTTACCTGTGTTATTGGTACAAGAGAGACAATATAATCAGAGAAATAAAACCTCTATTGAGAACAAAGATCAGATTACTGAAGATAATGATGAGGAGGTATGATTAAGTAACTGAGGAAACTCATAAGGAACTTGAGAAGATCTTATTAAAAACTACTTTTGAAAAGCCCCCACATGCTAAGACAACTTTTCCTACACAATTGGGAATGGATGACAGCTCAAAGGAAATAGAGACTAATGATTAGAAGAGTAAAGAATACACAACTACATATTTCTATGTTTATGGTGTGGTAGTAACACTAGACCCTTCACAAGATGAGAAGGACCCTTTTGCAGGAACCATAAACACTTCTATTACAGACGAACCTAAAAAGGAAGAGGAAAATAAGGAAGATAAGAAGAAAGAGGATGAAGGACAGAAGACTGAGCAGAAAGAAGATGAAAAAGAAAAGGCAAATTCACCATCTAGTTCATTGCTGGCAAGTAGTAATGTTGATGTTGATAGCATGGATGAAGATGAATTGGTGAAACTGGCATTCACCGCACTGAACAAAGCAAAGGAGAGATCAACACAGAAAGGAGATAAGAAGACAAAAGTGATTTCGAGAGCTATTGATACTATGAATAAATTGCTTCTAGTACCCTTAGTATTCCAGAATAAATATGATATTGAGAACTTGAAAGTCACACTTAATGAGTTTGATGGCCATTTTGAAAATTTGTTGAAAATTGCAGAGGCTAAAGCAGAGAAAACATATGAAGAGAAGAAGCTGATAAAAGAATGCAAGTCCATCTAATGGGACTTAGAAATTCTGAAAACTTGTTTGAAAAATTCAAGGAACTGCATTGCACATGGGAGAAATTTATTTGGTTATAGTATGAATCCTATTAGACACGTTCAAAATGTTGAAGACTTTATTGCCAAAAAAGGGCAACCTTGAACTGTTTGATGGATGGTAGTGAAACATCTTCACAAACCACTATAGAGTTATACACTTAAGTGACAAGGATATTAGCCAAGATCAGTGTATTGGAGAATGAGAAGGAGAGAGTACTAAACAGATTCAATTTACTGAGGAACTTTATAACTTTGAAGCTATCAATACTTGAGGCACATCTAACAGATTTGGAAAAGACTACAGATTCATTGGCAAAAGGCTTACCCATAGACTTGAAGAATGCTGAAACTACATTGTTTGCATTAAATGGATTGATTCACATAAGTCAAATTTTTTTCAAGGCATGGAGCTCAGAAGTGAAGATTTTGGAAGATTCCTTCCAAGACATTCTGAAATTGGTAAGCAGGAAATGATACTTATTTATATGCACCTTTGTCATTGTTGTCAAAGGGGGAGAAGAGAAGAAAAATAAATATAGAAGTTAAAATGAGAAGTTAAAAAATAAATAAATAAATATGGAGAAGAGATAAGGAGAAGAAGAGACATTTTTGATTGGTTGGAACACTTAGTCATTTTTTTTGTTAAGTGTTGCCATCAATGCCAAAGGGAGAGATTGTTAGCAAGTGATCAGTTTTGGAAATATGATTCACTTTTTAGTTGTCATTTATGGAAACACATCTAGGTTTGAGATCGATTCTTTTGAAGTTAAGTTTTGGTATGTCTAAAATCAACCAAGTATAGAAGCAGAGATACAGTATTGTTTTGGATGTCAAAGAAAGATATCGATGACTTAAGGCATGTGAGCTTAAAGGAAGACAGTATGAAGTATGTATGACATTTACCTAAGATCTATTTGGTTTTGGATAAGTGTACAGTAATTTATAAGGATTTGAAGACTGATAGATAGTAGAGAACATCGATACAGAGCAGTTGGACAACAACGAAGAATAAGGGAGTACGACTTGGACTCCAGGAAATTGAAGTTGTATTTTTGTTGTTGATAGTCTATACTTTGAATATGCAAGAGCACCGACTATGCATTTCATACTTACTATATTAAATGTATTTTGTATTGAAGGATGACTTAGTACTATTTTTAATATTCACACTGAGAGTTGACTTTGTAAAGTTGAGAGATATATATGTAAGATATTTTTGGTAAAGATTGTAGATGTATGTATAGTATTTTATCTTGAAGGGCAGACATGCGAATGGTAGAGCAGAGAATGGAAGAGATATAAAGGAACTATCAAATAATTTGTGATGTTTGTTTTGTTTGTGACTGAGAACATTTTGTAACAGAATTACATTGTAAGAGCTGTATGCTCGGAAGCCCCTAATAGGGTGTTGTGAACCTTTAACAGGGTTGTTATTCCTCTAACAAGGAAATGTACTATGTAATATTTATCTCCTAACATGGCTATGTCTCCTTATAGGGACATTATACTTTAGTACATGCTTGTGGGTATCATCCCCACCAGGGTTTTCCCTTGGCCAGGGTTTCTTCATAAACAAATCATGGTGTTATGAGTATTGTGTAATTTGCTTATGTTCTTTACTTTACTACAAATGTATGGTTAATGTTTAAGTTGAGAAGAATTAGTTTAAAGTGCTATTATATTGATTCACCCCCCCTCTCAGTATGATCTAATCCTACCATGTTATTACAAATCCCAACAATAAAAAGCCTGCCACTGCTGACCTTGATATTATTGATGAAGAGTAGAAGGACACATGGCACCTGCTCTTTGAGAATAGGGAGGTTAGTCATCTTGAAGACTAGTGTAAATTGTCCTATAATGGTGGTCACTAGGTCTTGCTATAAATATTAGAGGCTATCTTGAACACATACAAACAAAGGTGCCAATAATCACAAGAAGACAAGATCAAATCAGATTTCATTCTTCATTTTTGTCCATCCACCACTTGGTCTCTTCTTGTCTTTTGTCTTTTTCTATGTTTTAGGGTTAGGTCTTAAACCATCCAAAGCTTGTTGCATCCTTACTTCTTAAGGATTCCAAGATGGTTTTAGACTATATGTAGAGCATATTGTAACTTTTTGAAAGAATGATGAAATATAATTACAAGGTAGACTACTAAAATTTTGTCTAAGCCTCTGTACTTTTTGGTCTATTAAATGTATTTTGAAGCAGTTAGACATTAATAAAATATATTGCATTCTCTATTTTATATCTTGTGTTGTCTCTTTTATCCCTGTTCAATCTTTTATATGTTTAATTGTAAGGCATTTAAATATATCAATTACAAGGTAATTGTGCAATCATTTGTGAGGTCCTTCAAGGAAGGAGTAATTCTTTCAGGTGATCCCAAAAAGTTGAATATTGGTTTTAGACTATATATAGAGCATATTGTAACTTTTTGAAAGAATGATGAAATATAATTACAAGGCAGACAACTAGAATTTTGTCTAAGCCTATGTACTTTTTGGTCTATTGAATGTATTTTGAAGCAGTTAGACATTAATAAAATACATTGCAATCTCCATTTTATATCTTGTGTTGTCTCTTTTATATTTGTTCAATCTTTAATATGTTTAATTGTAAGGCATTTAAATATATCAATTACAAGGTAATTGTGCACTCATTTGTGAGGTCCTTCAAGGAAGGAGTAATTCTTTCAGGTGATCCTAGAAAGCTGAATATTGGTATTAAGATCTGATGAAAAAGTTGTATAAATGAGTGGATAGTCTGTAAGGCATTCTATCTAGGTTGCATGTATTTTCATTAATCACCTAATTGTCAATTTGTATTTAAGATTGACTCTGTTGCCCATAGGATTAGGCACTGGTTTATGGTTTTGCAAGTAATGGTTCATCATCCAATATTTAAAAACACTCAATAAATTACACTACACTCATGAGAAAGCACATATTTTCAAGTAATTGTATTCACAAAGTATATAATTCAGTTTGCTGATTCCTTCAAGAGAGAATCAATAGGTTAACCCTCCTAAGTTTAGATAACTATAAAAGGAAGAAGGATGAGAATCCTTATCACATTACCATTTTCTATTGTCAAAATAATGGTATGGATTATTAAGCTCTATATCAGATTAATCACAGTCATTTGCATAGTTTTCTATTTATTGATACAGTAAAAGGCATTCAACAAACTAGTAAAAAGACTTAATCCACTGCAACTAATACTGCAAGTCAGTAATCATTCAAAGGTAATACCTTCCTGAGTCTGTGGATCTCAAAAAAGAAGGAGGATAGTATCTAATCCTCATCAATTAGGATTTTTTTCATATGGTAAATTGGAAATATACAAGAGAAAGCATTCATACTATTTTAAGGTTCTTGCAAGAAAAATCCCTAACAGCTTGATTTTAATGTTTTAATATATTAGTTTTATCTTTGAATAAGATTAAATTAGAGAAAGAGTAGACACAAACTAGTTTTAGAGTCACTGGGAATATTTGAGGTTTAAAATAAATGATTTGCATTGGATGCACCAGAAAAGATGGACAAATTAAAAAAAGAAAAAAAACTATCATTTTGTAAGACTTTTACCCATGTGAATATTTAGTCAAATGAGGTTTGCATAACTAATTTTATAATTTCACAGTTAGTTGGACTTTTTAATTTCCTCATGGATCTGAATAATTCATGAAGTTTTAAGGAAAAAATGTCATTGACCAAGAAGGGAAATATAATTTTACTAGATGTTTATGAAAATAGTTAGAGCTTACATATATAAATGTTTTGGCTTTGTACAGTAAGAAATTGGATATAAGGAAGATTGATAATATTTCCTAGTACATAATTGGAATGAAGATGACCCAATAGGCATAATTAGGACTTATGTGCTAAGTGAGTGCAATAATCCTTTGATGTAATGATTAGGATAAGCTAGATTTGAGAGGATGTGATAGGATGATGCAAGATAGAAGACTAAATAGGCAAAATGACAAGTTCTAGTAAACATAGATTAATAGAAAACAAACAGGAATCTATTAGTATTTGAAAAAATAACCGGAAGGAAGTCATGATCTGTGGGTCCAATTCAAAGTTGATTTGTAGGGTATATATCTCCTGGGGCATTCTATCCCTAGGTATAGATTGTCTGAGTCGTTGTATACCCTATATATTTTTTGTCTAAAAATTTTGTGGACAATCCATCAGATCCTGTACTTTTTGGATTAAGTCTCGATAGATTTTCCACATGTTCCCGCACATAGAAAAATAAGGAAGAAGGTTTTATAGAGGGGTTTTCCTTGATTAAACCCCTATTTGGAATCAACCTTGAAATGAAATGAAGTAAATGAGAGGTCATTGTCATATAGTAGAGGATAGATCTAAAAAATAAAATATATCATACCTTGGCCATGTAATGCTTCTTTGAATGTGATCACATATATTGTTGACATAGCTTTGAATTAACACAAAAACCCACAAAGGAAATCATGAAAGACAAAAACCTTATGTGATGGAAGTTGTAGTTTGCCACAATGCTTGATTGAGAAAAAGAAAGAATTGAATGCTTGAATGTGTGTATCTTCTTACTTAATGGTGGACTCCTTTTCCTCACCTTAAATGAGGGGAAAAAGATTGATCTAAGGAGAATATTTCCTTGAAAACACCTTAGAATGCTTGAAATATTGCTTGAGAATGCTTTTATGCCAAAGAGCTGTTGAAATATTGATCTTGGTTTTTGAATTATTGCTTATGGATGATAATATATGTATAAATGAGGAGAGATAGGCCAATTATATACCTCTCACAAAATTTAGGGATTCAAAAGTTGGAGGAGACCAACATGAAATCTAATTTCCCATAAAAACACTACATGTCACCCATTCAAATTTGGGCCCAAATCTTGGGGTACAGAGTGCCTAGGGTATTTTTTACCTGGTTATACATCACCCAAGGTATTATATACCCACTAATTAGGGATGAAATTGAAATCACAACCCCCAAATAGAAAGGGGATGTCAGATTACAAAGCATAATTGCTTTCGAGGTTGGGAAGAAGAACAAAGGCCATAGAATGGTAACATAGGGCCTATGTAGGAAAATAAATGATTGAAGGAGAGAAATAATAAAGGAGCACACCTAGAAATAATGGCTCACATCATGTTTTGGTGAAACCAAAATAATATAGGACCCATATTTGAATTTAGTTGTTCATTAAGTTCCATATGGAGTCCTCTCATGTATGTAAAAATGAAAACACACTAAGGTAGGTGCTAAAAAATCATGAAATTATATACACCAATAAGGTACTTACGATTTATGATAGTACATGCTTTTATAATTGTAATTTGGATATGTGAAGGTATTTTTTATTTTTTGAAAAATGTGTAAAAATTACCAATATTATTTTACCATCTTTCTTTTCAATATTCTATTTGTTTGTAGATTTCTGAAGCCTAATTTTGTACCATTACACACAATATTTGGGATGACTATGATGATAGTATTGATAGGCTCTCTTATAGTGAAGCAATAATTATTACATTCGCCCAACATGACTGTGGACACAAAGAAGAGGAAAAACATTCTTTAAGTGAAGGGCCCTAATTTTGCCTCAATTTTTTTGAGGGATTTAGAAACAAGAGTTTTTCATGTGTGAATGGGTCAAACCATAGATAGGGAGACTAAAATTTCCATGTCCATAACTTAGATAACTGACCTTTAGTAAGCACATTTTTTGAATGACATTTTAAATAATTCTTACTATTAAAGTAAGAAAGAAGAGAGCATATAATATGTTATCGATTACTTTGTCTATGATTAGAAGATGTCTTTGAAGCGTAAGAATTTTCTCAAATCGTACATACACATGAGAGTAAATTGTTCACCAAGATCTTCAAGCTTGATCTCTCATAAAATCCCCACATCTAGCTCTCACAAAATGAGTAGTGTGATAGAATACAAATTTTTATGCTCCAAGAACCCTTTAACCCTATTTTCCAACACTTTACAAATAGGTTAATCAATGGCTATGCTTTTCATTCCCGCTTCAAATGAATTTTTATTTTGAGGATAAATATCAGTCCCTCATATTTGTGGTGAGTACTTTCATGATTATAGAGGGTTTCATTGTCTGACATTGTGATAATTTTGCATGCACAATTGAAGAGGAAGATGGCCAACAAGATCAAAAAACAAAAGAATGTATCACAAAATTTTACAACCAAATACAATTTGATATCATTTAAAAAGGTCTTTATATTTTGTAAATCCTTTAACCAAGTACATCTCTTAGATAAGACATTTTAAAATCCTTTAACAAGGTATATTGACTAAGTCTTTTGTACTCTTAATCGAGTATATTACTCCTAATAGGGTAAGCTACTAGAAGTAGCTAACATTGTAGCTCTAAATGAGCAACCTTTATACTGTAGTAGTGAAGGATTGTGGGTGTCATCTCCACCACAGTTTTTTTCCTCTAACAAAGGATTTGTACGTGATAAAAATATTTGTGTTATGTGTTACAAATTTTATGATGTGAGTTATTTACTTTATGTTAATTTTATGCAAAGTATTCAACTTGGTAATTGATTAGTGTATATAGTTAAAATTTTTAAGGGTACTGATTCACCCCTCCCCTCTCAGTACATAACTTTCCTAAGTTATTCCAACAATTCTAGCAATATATGTATATATATGCATATGTATATACATATATATGTTTATATATGCATATGTATATACATATATATGTACATATGTATATATATACATAATATATATGTATACATATACATATGTATAGTCAGAAAATGGAAGCACTTCCATTGTAGACTGATTTAACCCTCCAAGTACGTGGTTTGGGGTCATGTCAAGTACCTTGAATGGGTCTCTGACTTGGATCTAGATTTTCCCCCTATTCTACCCCTTTTCCACTTCTCTCTAGCCTATTTGTGGCAACCTGATCTGTATATTTGAGTTTCTTGACCTTAGGGTCAAGGTCAACCTTCTGGATCAAGGTTGACCTCAACCCTGACCTAGGTCAAGGTCAACCTTGACCCTGACCTAGGTCAAGGTTGACCTAAACCCTGACCTAGGTCAAGGTCAACCTTGACCCTAACCTAGGTCAAGGTCAACCTCGACCTTGACCTAGGGTCCAGATTTCAAGTTTTCAGGGTTTCAGATGTCGGGCTTTGGAAAGATTTAATTCTTGCTTCTAGGTCGACTATTTCAATCTTCGTAGCAATGAATCTTGAAATTACATTTAATATAGGTCCAATTCTAGGGATATAGGTCTAATGGGAATTTAATTCTCCTATGTAGGCCTCTGTAGAAGATTGTGCCCTAGTTTGTATATAAGGAAGCTTTCTCCTCTCATTTTTTCTAAGACTTGAAAAAGTGAAATCTAAGTGTGAAGGAAAAGATAAGAAGCAAGATTTGAAGCTAGCTAAATATCTATTGAAGAATTCATCTACATCCAAGCATTCAAGCACTTTCAAGAACTCAGTCCATCAAGGAGATCCATTGGTAGCCATTGAAGGATTCAAGATCCATGGAGCTCTCTTGTTGAATATTTCTCCATCCACATTCCTCCAAGCCTTTTCTTATTCAAAGATCCATTCAAGATTGGTGTTGAAGATCCAAAATCAATTGATTTGAAACATCCTACATCCAACATTGTACATTCTACATCCATTTGGTGCATACATACTTGTGGATCCATGGATTCGAATCCACTACAAGGGTTTCTATACAAGCAAGGTGAATTCGTTTATTTACTTTGTTACCTGTGCAATTTCAATTATATTTTAAGGTTAATTCCAAAACTGGGGTTTGACCAAGGCAAACCCCTCCCCCCAAAAAACAAACCATTTTTCTTGCAGGGACATGTTTGGAACATCGAATTGGAGTGCAGATTTGGATACCCTTTTCAGAAAACTATTGGGATCCAAAAATAGATTTTTTGTCAGAGATTTTAGGTCACAATCGAAGGTTGATTCTGCCCTAGGCCAGAATTGTAAATTCTAGGTCAAATTTGACATTGACTTGAGGGTAAAAATTTAAATTGAGCCAGATCGGAAAAATATTTTTGGGTTTCGTAGATCTTGTAGTTTCGGTTCATGATCGCTAAAATCAACAGTTTCTAAGACTGTCTGATAGGGTTTTCAGTAGGTTCTTTTTGGGAGGTATGTATTTTATTCCATTTTCCTTTACAAACATTTCTAGATTTACACCCCTTACCATAACAATTAAATGTATGTGGATAATATGTGCATAGGGGCACTTGTATGAGCAAATCTCCATTGCTCCTTACCCTATCCATATTTTCTCCTTTTATATTTTGATGAACTCGTGATAGACAACTCTTTCTTTTTGGTGTTAGATTTGCATCTTATGTTAGATCTTACATGCATTTAAAAGTAGATTTATTTTATGCTCTTGTATTTATATGTCAAAAATAAATAAAAATTACAAAATTTCTTTAAAAATAGAAAAAAACATTTACATTTTTCATGCTTGTAATGTTACTTTGTGTTCAACATGTATGATTTTTGTTTTGAATACTTTGATGAGGCTTTTGTTGCGAAAGAGGATAGATCCGCTAATGTAGTACATGGAAGTGAGGATGAAAAGTGTTCGAATAAGATCTCCATGGATCCTATTCCTATTTCATCCTCCTCTACAACCTTTTCAATTGACCTTTACGATAGGATGTGTGAATGGTTACCTTCATGTTCTACTATTTACAATATTGATACAACTAGAAAGACTTCATTTAGTGTGTGTGATGTTGCTTTGTCTTCTCTTGTATTACCTTGTAAGGATATATTAGAGGAAGAAGATGACTTTAATCTTTCTCTTTATGGAGATGATTTGAGGATTAATGTTAATTCTTCTCCTAATATATGTCTTTTCTATGAGCCTACTTTAGAAAATAATTTACCTTATGTCCCCTTTAGGGATCAAGCTTTAGTGATTTATGATGCTCCTACAAGGTGCTTTATTGATAGGGATGATAATCCTCCTATTTGGTATGAACCTTTGGATTTGGATATTGATTATTCTCATCCTCATGAAGCCATTGTGGATGGTTCTACTTTTTGGGATGAACCCTTGGATAGAGATATTGATTTATCCCCTCCTTGTGAAGATGCCTTGATACAAGAGGGTGATTTATTAATGGATGACATATTCATACATGATGATGACTCTTTTTCTAAAATACACTCCCCTTATGCGGAAATTTTTGATAATGGATTTGGGCTTGATATTTGTAGAATGGACATGCTCAAAGAGATTACAATCGTTCTTTCAACTATTTGACCTGATAATGCTCCTATACGTGGCTTTGATATCATTGATAAGAAAAAATTAGGCATCATTACCTTACCTATCAAAGTAGGTCTAGTCATCCTGAATATTCCTTTTCATGTTATTCCTGGACCTCTTAATTATAACCTCCTTTTGGGTAGACCTTGGTTCCATGAGAGGCATTCTGTTCCTTCCACCCTTCACCATAAAGTCAAGTTTATTTACAACAACATGATGTATACACTTCATGCGAATGATGCACCAAATCCTTTTTTGAATATTTAAACCCTTAATAATCCTATTCCTAATGGTAATCCTTCTTCCTCTAATGCTCTTCCTGGAGATGATTAGGGAACCTTCAATTTTAATCCTACCTTTATTGAAGAATATAAGGTTTCTGATCTTGATTTTATGAAGCAACAAAGAGAGTTTGAATAATGAGGTTTTTCTTCTACTTCTCATTCCCTTCATAATAACTTTGTCACTACTTCTACCCACTATGAATCATTCAAACCTACTAATGATGACATAGTCACTACAAAAGTTCCATTGACTCCTGATATGGTTTCTTGTTATGGTCCTAGTTATCATTTACTAGCTAAACAAGGATTCTATGATCAAGGATGTGGTAAGCATAAACAAGGAATTAAAATGCCCTTACAAAATGGGGGGTATGAGAATTTTTATGGATTGGGATTTAATCCTCAACAATAAATCAATGTTACCAACATCTCAAATAACACTTCAAAAATGATGACCCTATGAAGAAATTTGACCAAGAGGTTATTTTGCGTAAACTCCTTCGTGCTAAGATGATTACTAGACCTAAACGCAAAAAGAAATGTAGTCCACACTTGAAGACTCTTCCTTTTTGTTTTTATCAAAGATTTCATGATCACTCTACTAAAGAATGTAAATATTTACAATATAAGATTAGGAAGCTCATTGATAGTAAAGTTATTTGTAAATCATGTGGTAATAACTTGTATTTCAATCCTATTTTCTCTAAATAACATTTATGTTCCTATTATGGAGCTCCATATTATGTAAACAATATTATCCCAATCCTTAGGGGCTAATTAAATCACATAGTATTGTGAGTGATATAATAGGTCCTCTTTCATCCTTGTTCCTACGCTTGGGGGGAAAAGATGCCATCTCCTTCTTTTCTGTCCTTCCGGGATCCACTTTTCCCTTAGTTAAGCAGTATCTATCTATTATGTGATATCCAATCATACATGAAAATTTTGGTTTGCATTAAGGATCTATGTCCTTGATTATAACCTATTTCATTTTTTTGACATTGGGTTTCCATGGTTGATAAATCTCTCACCTTGGAAACTGAATAGTGTGCTATCCCTTACAAGGGTTACTTTTTCACTTTTTGCATGATATCTCTTTCCATCCGTCCCTTCCATGGCCTCATAGGAGCTATGACCTTCTTGGATTGGACTGGGTGTTGTCTATGTTTATTGTCTTGATGTTGAAGAAGACTTTATCCTTGTTCTTTTCTTTCCTTAACATGTCAAAATAGTATGTATTTTTCCATCTTAAGGAGGGGAGAATATATCAGGCCTCCCTCATTTTATATTATTGCATTTGTTCTAACCTTTTGTTTTAGAACATGCTAAATCCTTTGAAGGTAATGCACATAAGTTGCTAAATCCCAAAGAGATATGCATTCAATTACAATTCAATATGGTAAATCCTCTAGGGTAACGTCCATAAGTTGCCAAAATCTTGAAGAGATACACATTCAATTACAATTCAATATGCTAAATCCTTGGAAGGTAACACACATAAGTTGCTAAATTCTAAAGAGATACACATTTTACAAATCTATTCCATGGTGATATAAGGATATGGATCCATGGGTACTTCATAAAATCCATTAGAAGACACACTACATACATGAACAAAGGCACCAGAAGGTGCACAACTTTATGGGGTGACAATCAAGTGCTTGCTTGATGGGCCATCCTATCCTTTTTGTGGTTCACAGTGAGATACACACATCTTACTGGGTGAGATAACCACTCCTCTCTCTCTTTTTCTCTTTAACTGGTGATATCTCTCTTATCATGATCTTAGGGTTGATAAATACTTAAGTCCCTAGAGGCTTGTGGATTCCTTTGTCCCTTTTTGATTTCAATAAGATTATCCGGTGCAGGAGCACCTAGGTAGGGCTAACATGTAACCTAGGGCTTCTAAGTTATTTTTGGTTTGTAGTGGTTCTAGCCACACCACTAGTGGAATAATGGGACTAGGTGGGTCCTAGGATGGGTTGAGTTAGATAAGGAGGTCTTATTAGGTCTTTAGTGTCTTTCGTTTCAAGCAATGTCCAAAGTTGCTCATTTGTATTCATATTGCCAATGGTGGGGAAATAGTGGAAATGATCCATTCAGGGGTCAAATTGGACAAGGAAGGGTTTAGGAGACCTATGTTATTTTACTTAGCCTAAATTTTCAATTGGTTAAGTTCTTGAGGTGTTGGACAATGTTTTATGCAAGAATCACAAAAGTTGTAAAAGTTGTCAATGTTGTCATTGACAACATTGACAAAATTTCTTACAATAATGTCTTTTTGGGTATTTGAAATTTCTAACTATCTCAAAGCATTGGGATAGGCTCATGGTCAACTATATAAGAACTTGTTGTGATATTGCTATCAGGATTCAACTGTGTAGTTTTTGAGTCAAACTCATTGACCCATAATTCAAGAGTAGTGGTTCACATGAACCCATCTCTCATGAGAATGAATGGAACACTTAGCACTCATTGGATCTAGGTGATGCTCATAGAGGTGAAGCACTGGGAATTCCCGGGAGGTCACCCATCCCAGTACTACTCCAGCTCGAGTGCGCTTAATCACGGAGTTTCCTCCATGGTTAAACCCACTCTACTTGCATCCTCATTTGCAAAACCTTCACCAAGTGTTGTGCCTTATGAACCATTCATTAGAAAGCCCCTTAAGCTCATCAATTGATAAGTAGGATATGAGACCTCCCTCAACCTTTTCAAGAGGTTGGTTGATTTTGCAAAGTTTGTGTATGGACTGTATAATTGAAGAAACAGTTGGAGTTTTTTATTTCCTAAGCATTTTGTGTTCTAATGGATTAGATTACTTACTGTAATCCATAAATATGTTAGAGTAGATTATTTTGAGATTCTATGTGGTATTAGATTAGGATTTTGTGTGGTTTTTTTTAGTCTTGTGAAATTTTTTATTTCTTGTACAGTCGCTGGTTTCAACCAAGCAACTTCTGCAAATGGAGTCATAGGTCCTCTTCCCATCGTGGAGTTTGCATGGGCCTTTGGGATTAGGGAGATGACTCCTTGTACATATTGTATAGTGAAGGAGGGGCCTTGGAAGTTAAGCAAGATAATTTTAAAGTGATTCCCTAAGTGAGCCAGAGTTGCATGGCTAGGGATCACAGTGAAGTGCAGAGGTGATAAGGAGGATTGAAGGAATTGATAGCTTCAATCAGAGATTGTGGAGAGGTAGAAACATGTGTGGTGAAGTACCAAATTAAATGGGAAGGTTTGGTGAAGGATCCTTAATGGTGGAAACAAATATTTTGATGGATATGCTTTGTGTGCATTGAAACCCCTAATTTTAGCCTTATTTCTAGGAAGTCACTGTACAGACAGTTTGGGGGGACAAGACCTAGAAAATATTTTATGTCTCTGTAAAGGGTGTCAGGATCAAAGGTCATTTTACCATCTTGTTAAGGGTTATTTCAATTTATTTGAGAAAAAGACCCTAATTAGGCCTAATTGCTTATAGCCCTATTTTGGGTTAATTTGGTATGTTTCTTGGAACTTGTTTAGGGTTCTAGTGAAAAGTGTGTTTGGGGGTATTGTAATGGATCCCATTAACATCCTAGAAGCCTATGTCTTGTTATAGAAGTGTTCTTGATCATGTTGGATCAATTAATGAAGATGGGGCAAGAAGAGCTCCAATGTGCTAGGTGATGTATGTTTTGGTTTCTTTGTTGATGTATGCAAGTTGACAGGAGAAGGATGTTTATAGGAAGAATCCTTGGAAGGTTAGGGTCATTAAAGAACCTTAATAGGTTAAGAAGTGACCTATAAGATACCCTAGAAGAGGGTAGGGTATAGAGCAAGACTTGTAGTTACATCAGATTGGTATCAGAGAAAGTTAAAGACTTTGGAAGACAATGTATGTCTCCATAGACTAGTGAATCAGTGGGAGAGTCAAGCATGGTGAATAATGCAGAGATACCTAAAGAGGTGGATGAGAAAAAGGGGAAGAAAAAAATCCTTGAAGAAGCCTTAGAAGGAATGAGGATAAGGCTAGAGGAAGTTACTAATGTAGCAGCTAGGAACAAAGAAGTTGAAAGAAGTGACTGGGGTAAAAAGATTGATGAGGAGGACATTATCTCTGAACCAGACCGACCATTGAATGAAGAGACATTATTGAAGGCCATCAAAGCACTAGGTTGTAAAGCATTGGAAGGGATACCCCTATTTAGTGGGAAGATGGAAATTGAGGCAGTGATGGATGGGGTTGAAGGAATGGAGAACCATTTCGAGTGTGAAGGGGTGACAGAGGCACAAAAGCTAAAGGTGGCCAAATCAAGACTCAAAGGGTTAGCACTAACATGATGGAAATACCTTCAAGATGAGAGGGTTAGAATGGGTAAGTAGCCTGATAAGGCCAAATTATTGCCTTTATTTTATATAATTTTAAATACTCTGTTCTAGTTTCTGACAAAACATTTGATAGCCTAGCCAGTCAAAACTTGTGATAAAGTCTAGATAGAACTGATAAATCATGGGTAGATGTTTGTGACATATTTTGCTAATATTATACATATAGTGCATTATTTCATAAAAACATCAGAATATATGTTCTAATATCTAGATTTAATTTGATTAAGCTTGTTGCATGAATATTTCCACATCATAACTAACTTGACAGGAGAGAAAGCGGCTGGAGAGTGGTCGACAACATTCAAGGAAGACTGTTGAGGACTAGCTACGGCGGAGTGATCATCACAGCACCAGGAAACATGACTGCTACAATGGAGGAGCCATTATTCTAGGACGTAGGGATGTAGTGTTGCTATATTCCCTCTGCACTTTATTATGTTGAACTAGTTGCCCGAGCTTTATTACCCACACCGTGGGATGTTGCATTTCCATCTTATTCTCCAACATGTTTTCAGCAAGATAGTTTCTTTTCTATTTTCTAATAAGTGTTCGATCCTTTATATATAGGGATTGGACTGATAGTTTGAAGTTAGATGGGAAAGTTAGAGAAAGAATTTTTTTGGAAGAAAATTGTTGTATCTTACAACAATCTATTTCAAGTTTCATGTATTGTTTTTATGTAATGAGTTTTTGAAATACAATGAAGTAATTCTTGGTTTACATTCTGTGTTAATAGATTAGCAGAAACTGACCAAGGGGGCCCACTTGGGAGGTGGAATAGGTTAGAATAGAATAGATTTCTTTCCAGCATTTCTAGCATTTCCAGCATTTCCAGTATTTTAGATAGAAGTTACAATTTCTTCCTGCAGCATCGTACCTTGTGAATGTTCTTGCAGCATCTACAAGAATAGTTATAACGGATGTTCTAGGCTGAAAGTATAGGTTTAAGTAGAGTTTGCAATTTCTAGCATTCATTTCAGTAAGGAGATAAATGTATTCTTTTCCTACAGCACTAGTGTAGGTTTCTTTTATGCATTTTTACCTT
>MU224968.1:7515238-7527636 GCA_018584345.1 Thuja plicata
CCATTTCCTCTCCCAAGCCTTATAAACAATGCTAATCTCAAAAATATACCCACAACTGCTCTTCCAAAGTTTTATGGTCTTATAACGGAGGATCCTGACACTTTCTTGTTTGAGTTTGACATACTCTATCGAAGCTTCAACTATAATACTGATGCCCATAAGCTCAAGTTGTTTCCTGCAACACTGAAAGAGTCAGCCTTACGATGGTTCATGGGCTTAGGAGCCAATGTAGCAGGTACCTAGGATGAGATGCAGACATTGTTTCTACTGAAATATAAAGATTATTGCAAAGGCAGTGACCCAAAAGGAGATGATATCTTTAGGATGTCTCAAAAGGAAGACAAAATAGTGGAGGACTATGTTTCATATTTTTTGTACACAATGCAGAAGAATCCCCAGCATGTACTGGCAGAGGATTCACAAAAACTAGTCTTCTTGAGAGGGGTAAATGACAACTATTTGGAAGTATTAGACTTGATGGCTGGTGGAGACATATCCCAATTCTCTTGGGATGAACTCAAGAAAATCTATCTCAACTACTCAAGGTCAACTGTGAAGAAAGGCAGAGGATACCGGCCCACAGTCACAAAAGGGATTGGTTCGGGCATTTCAAAGCTGGAGATATCTAATTTTCTTGCGAATTTAAAGCAAGATATTATAAATGATGTAGCTACACTTCTTGACACAATGATTTCCAAGAAGAAGCATGCAGAAGCTAAATCAAAATTGGCTAAGTACTATCCACACTACCGCAAACAGAAGAAAGACTACGGATGTAAGCTGGTAGCAAACCTGGAAAATCAACATTTTCCAACTGACTACATGAAGATAGAAGGAGACAACGACCAAGTGTTATTCATTGTTCAATGTCGACCATGGGATTCACGACAAGGTATGCCACAAGATCCTCTACAATTTTCAAATTTTAACAATAATCAGTGGCAAAACCAAAATTATTAGAACACTTCTCAGTACTCTCAACCTCAGTGGCCAAACCAGCAAAATAACCAGTGGCCAAACCAGCATAATAACCAATGGCCAAACCAATAGAATAACCATTGGCCTAACTAGAAAAATAACTAGTGGTAAAACTCACAAAATAATCAGTGGCCAAATCAGCAAAATAACCAATGGCAAAATCAGAAAAATAACTAGTGGCCTAATCAACAGAATCAATGGTAACCACCGCAAGGAAATTGGCAGCAAACTAATCAATGGAGGGGGCCTCCATAGTGGCCTAACCAAAATTCTGGCTGTCCACAATTACCACCTCCAGTTCAACCACCTACAATAATGCCACCTCATGCAGCAACTAATGCTAATCCAAAGCCAACCCAATTGCCTGCTCAACCATAGCCAAATCCAAACAAAAAACAACAACAGCATCAAACATACACTAATGACACTCAGTAGTGCACTAATTATTCATTAGAGATAGCTGATATCCATTTGAGGTCTGGTACCACCCTGCCTACACCTGAATATCCTATTATCACAGAAGTTGCAGACACTCCTGTAGCACTACTTCCAGAAGCCACACTGCCAAATACCAGCTAGCCGACTGATATACCCAGCAGAACAACTATCCACACTTCAAATCCACCCTTTCCACATAGGCTAAACAAAGAAAAACCTATACCCCAAGAGGAAGAAACATTTGATATTATTGAGTAGCTGAAAAATATGAACATTCAAATCCCTCTGTTCCAAGCTATCAAAGATATACCTCTTTATGGAAAGGCTATTAAGGAAGCATGCCTTAAAAAGCCAGGACAGAAGAAGAAAGACCCTTAAATAGTACATGTTCTAGGGCAATTAGCAGATATCATGTTAGGAAAGGTGGTAATACCAAAGTACTTAGATCCTGATAGTCTAGTAGTTGACCTGATATTAAATGGACAGATTGTGAAAAATGCTCTAGTTGATTTGGGAGCAGCAATAAATGTGATGACTAAAGATACAATGCATAGGCTAAGCATAGAAGGCTTAAGAATAACATCCATAGTATTACAACTTGCTGATAGTTCAACTATTACTCCAGAGGGTTTCATAGAATATGTGATAGTTACCTTAGACTCATGGGAGTATCCTGCTAATTTTCTTATCCTATCACCTAAAGTAAACTTTGCTGGCTATCCTGTAATCTTGGGAAGACCCTGGTTAGCCACCACTAATGCCAAAATTAATTGTAGATCAGGTAGTATGAAAATTTCAAATGGTCAAGCCATAAGGAAGCTAGCCCTATATCCTCATGCCCAACCCCAGCCAGACTTGGGAGAACCTATTTGGCCAGACTTAGGAGATGAGGAGGAAGAGCTGAATTCAGTAGCCCAGCTCATGATGTTGCATAGGTAATCTTTTCTAAAGATGTAAGAGGAAGATGATGTGATACAGAGAATTCTTACCAATGAATGTATTGTGGCTAAAGATGTTTCATAAAGTTCTATTTTATAGCTATGTACCTATGAGGACTATATATCTCCAACAGTACCTATGAGGACTGTATATCTCCAGTAGTACCTATGAGGACTGTATATCTCCAGAAACCCCTAAAATGATTGATATATTACTGACAAGTGAAATAGCAAGAATTCTAGTGCCCAAAGTGTTAATGGCAGAGCTAACAACAATAGTGGAACTTTCCTCTGGTCGTAACCTGCATGTAAATAACAAGCTGTCCCAATCACAGTTGGCATTGTTAACCAAGCTCCTCAGTCAACATGAAAAATCCTTTGCATGGGATTATGGGGATATGGAGGGACTAAACCCTAAAATCTGCACCCATAGAATCTACATCAGTGATGGAAGCTTGCCACTTTGTCAACCACAAAGGAGAATAAATCCAACACTAAGAGAAATAGTTAAAACTGAGTTGCAGAAGTTGTTGGATGCTGGATTCATCTATCCAATCTCTAATAGAAAGTGAGTATCACCATTGGTCATTGTACCTAAGAAAGGAGGTAAGTGGTGGATATTTGTGGATTACATGGAATTAAATAATGCCACAAAGAAGGACCACTTTCCTTTACCTTTTATTGACTAGGTCTTGGATAATTTGGTTGGAAAGAAATATTTTTCCTTTCTGGATGGATACAGTGGTTATAATTAGATAAGCATTACCCCTAAAGATCAAGAAAAGACCATGTTCACATGCCCTTGGGGCACATATGCCTATTCAGCATTACCATTTGGATCATGCAATGCACCTGCTACCTTTCAAAGAGCTGTGATCAACGTCTTTGCTGATATATCACATGATTGCATGTAAATCTACATGGACGACTTCACTACATTTAGTGTCACATTTGAGGAATCTCTGAAGAACTTGGAGAAAGTACTAATCTGATGCAAGGAACATAACCTATCTCTCAACAGTGAAAATTTATTTCTGATGATGCAGGAAGGAGTGGTGTTGGGACATTTTATCTCCAAAGTTGGAATCCAGGTAGACCCTGCGAAGATAGAGGTAATTCTCACACTCCCTATTCCTACTAAGAAAAAAGATGTCAGATATTTCCTAGGTCATGCTGGCTATTATAGGAGGTTTATCTAGAACTTTAGTCAAATAGCTAGTCCTCTGTACAACTTACTTACCAAAGAAGCTAAAATTGCTTGGACAAAAGAATGTGATGAATCCTTCCTGCAGCTCAAGTCACTTTTGACAACTGCACCAGTACTTAGGGGTCCTGACTGGACTTTTCCATTTCACATACATATAGATGCTTCATACTATATCGTAGGTGCTATCTTAAGAAAAAAGTCTAAAAACTTTGAAAATGCAATCTATTATATTAGTAAGAGTCTACATGGACCAGAGTTAAACTATATAGTGAATGAAAAAGAATTGCTAGCAGTAGTTTATGCTCTGAACAAATTCTGCCATTATGTGACTGGCTATCCTATCTTTGTTCATACTGACCATGCAACAATTAAGTATCTCATGAACAAACCAGTCATCATAGGCAAGTTAGCAAGATGGCTTCTTCTTTTGTAGGAATTTGGTATAACAATCATTGACAAGCCAGGTAAAGCAAATGTGGTAGCTGATAATCTATCCAAAATTCATCATGCTGAAGAAGATACTACTTTGATAGATGATGCATTTCCAGATGAACATTTATTTCATATTGCTATCTAGAATCCATGGTATGCAGATATAGCTAATTACCTAGCAGCTAACAAAATGCCAACACATTTCTCTTATAAGGATAAGAAGCTTCTTGTAGAGAAAAGTTTCTATTTCTCTTGGATTGATAGCACATTATTTTACACTAGACCTGACCAAGTCATGAGGAGATGTGTGAGAGAAGATGAGACATATGACATTCTTCATGCATGTCATAATGAACCATGTGGAGGACATTTTGCAGCCAAAAGAACAACACAGAAAATTTTAACAACTGGCTACTACTGGCCTAAACTTCACAAAGATGCAGCCAATTATACAAGGAAGTGTGACAAATGTCAAAGAATGGGCCAACCAACAAGATCAGATGAAATTGCCTTAAACCCACAGGTGGTGGTAACACCATTTGATAAATGGGGCATGGACTTTATTGGTCCAATAGACCCTCCATCTAATGAGAAGTCATACATTCTGGTGTGCACAGATTACCTGACCAAATGGGTCAAAGTTAGAGCAATGAAGCATGCCAGGGATCATAAAGTTGCTAAATTTATATATGAAGAAATTTTTACTAGATATGGCATGCCAAGATAACTTGTTACTGATCAAGGTACTCAATTCACTTCCTATCTGATAGCAGAGCTCATGAAGGAATATAATATCAGACATTGGAAGTCAAGCCCCTATCACCCTGAAGCCAATGGACAAGCAAAAGTAACAAATTGGGAAATAGAAGCAATCTTAACAAAGATAGCTCATTTGCATCACCGAGATTGGAGCAGTAGACTATCAAAATCCGTCTAGGCATATAGAACAATATGGAAGACCACCACAGGGTTCACTCCATTTGAACTATTATATGGTAAAACAACAATGCTACCAATTGAATTTAAACACAAAATGTTAAGAACAACGCTGGAGTTAAATATTGATCTTCCTGCAGCACAGAGAGAGCGCTTGCTGCATCTCAATTCTTTGGATGAAATGCGTAAGTCTGCCTGTAGCACATGGAAATTGTCCAAAAGAAAAGAAAATAGTGGAATGACTCCCATATTAAGAGTATGCAGTTCAAAGTTGGAGATTGGGCATTGTTATATGATTCCAGATTCCAAGAGATACCAAGAAAGCTGTAGACATGATGGCTGGGTCCATATGAAATAAGCCATGCATTTACAAATGGAGAAGTCCTGTTGACCATAATTGACCCTGTACACTTCAAGCTACTAGTCAATGGACATAGGCTAAAGTTGTATCA
The DNA here is from genome assembly GCA_018584345.1 of Thuja plicata. Classification (NCBI taxonomy): domain Eukaryota; kingdom Viridiplantae; phylum Streptophyta; class Pinopsida; order Cupressales; family Cupressaceae; genus Thuja; species Thuja plicata. The sequence continues at coordinate 7,520,620 of MU224968.1, forward strand.
CCAGCCACAGACGAAAGACGGCTTCCTGCAACAATTCAACCAGCCAGTTCTAAAGGATCAATAGGTAACACTTCTTGCAGCAGAGGGTGTCAACCTTCTTCTTGTAGCTCTTCAATAAAAATTCCTTCGAAGCATGACCATAATTAAAACTTTATGTTTACATAAATTTCAAATTCTCCATTCACTTTCTACATTCTTCTTTTTCAACCCATTTCATTCCTTAATCTTCCATCCACCCGCGTTCCACATCATCATATTTCTATTCTTTCAATAAAGAGATAGTGCACTGACGCATGCCAACCATCGACACTGTCATTCCACTCTCACCAACCTTTCTTGGCACGTCTGATGATCAATTAACAGGTACGAGCTTTTCAAATTTATTTCCATTTTTAGCGCATAGATTTTGTTGGTTATATCAAATACTACAATAAATGTATCGTTGCTGCCTTAATCTAGTTCTGTACCTTCTGCCAAGTCTGACAAGTGAGGACACTTTTTTATTATTTCATAGGGGGCAGGGAAGTGTGTCAATTCTTAAAATTTCATTTCTATTTACTCGTTAAGATCCTCAAATCTGTACTTTGGCATTGTCTTAATTAAAATCCAGCTGCCGCATCACGCAAGTGTGAAGTGTTGTACCTTTATTCTAAATAAACCCCTAACTGTCAGACTAGATGTGACCCAGTATTAAAACCATGACATAACTCTCACATGAATATCTATGATTCATAATATTAAAGTACATTATTATTGTTCATATCAAGAATACCTGAAGAATGTGAAAGAGGGTCTGTGGTTTTACAAGAAGTAGTCTAAAATTCAAAAGAGAAGAAGGTAATTATCAAGAACAGAGCAGAGGTTGAATTTGCTAAGCATAAATGGGGGGTCAATTGTAGCAGCATGAACCAGTGATTCATGGTATTTTACTATCTGATGTTGAGGCAGTAAGAAGATTCAATGCCTGCGGATGGCTGGGATATTTCTTAAAATTGACAGAGTTTGATGAGGAAGCAGCAACAAAATTTGCAAACACATTTGATGAAGGCCAAGTGACGGTATGGGGGTTGACAGTCATTGCAATAGAGGAGTGAATATTGGAAGTAATTGGTTTTCCAGTAGCAGGAGAACACTACCGCAATGCGCATGATGCTAGGTTAGCCAGGGCTCAATTCACCCTACCAGGAGACCCTCCACTGGAGATCACTAAACAGGGGTGCAAACGAATGTCCATTCCTCCACCATATTAGGAGTTGGTCACACACATTATCAAGTATTTCACCCATGAAGGACGATTCTCTAAATTGCATGCACATCATTTTAAGCTGTTTAGTTATGTATGACATAATATCCCAATGAATGCACCCAATTTTTTTGTTTAATATGTTGTGCATTAGTGCCGAAGAAACCTAGAAAGGGAAAGACAAATCTGTTACTCACCATGCTCTAATTAAATTAATCATAGAAAGATCTCTTAGGGATGCCTCCCCTATGGCATGGGCAGAGTTTGTCCATCATAAAACCCTGTAGCCTCAAATTGCCCCTAATGTGAAAATTAGCCAAGATAATGCAATTTCCCCTGACCCAGTTGCCGAGCAAAATACCCAAGGGGCAGAAACCAAAAATTTACAAGAAAATGTGCCTTTACCCACTCACATGAGAAATATACCTACTACCACCTAAACAAAAGGAAAATGGAAGTTAGTAGGAGAAACTTCGGTTCCTGCAGCTGAGCCACAAAACCCTCAAGTCTCAAGAAAGAAGAAAATGAAGTCAGTTCCTGCAGCCACTACTCCTGCAGCAGAGAAAACAAAAAGGGTTAGTAAGAAAAAGGCTATAGAGGTTGAGGAAATCCCTGTATGAAGAAGTTCTAGGATGAGAGGGCAGAATCCTAAAGCACCCACTGAAAGTCAGTCCGCTTCCCCCAAACAATTTGAGGAGGAAACTCCTATTCATATTGTTCCGGATGATTCTCCTAGCCAGTCTGAGAAATCAGACATTCCTCAAAATCTGGATGAGGAGTGTGAAGCTGAGCCAAATGTATGTCAAAATGACCTAGGAGTTAGTCATCACGATGTTCCAACCCATGAGAGAGAAACCCCTATAACTGACCAGCTAGCTTGCACAAGAAATGCTTTAGTTTCCTATAAGCGAACTTGGTTAATAAAATTCTTAGAACAGTTATGGAGGGAACAAAGGAAGAAGAATAACCAAGATGAAAACAGTAGTTTGATTACTCTGCAAATTCTTCTCTTCTATTTATATAATAAGCATGTGCTAACAACCACTCTATGGGGAGAAGAGAAAAAGAAATTACAGAAAGTAATAGTAGAACAAGGAGAGGAAATTGTACAATTAAAAGATCAGTTGGCAAGACAGAAACAAAGAATGGAACATGCCCTTAAGCTGACTGACTAGATAATTTCTTGTAGACCTCCACCTAGGGTCTATATGTAGGATTTGACACATGTAAATCCATGTAACCCAAATACACCTGCATGCAAATAACCTGATATAAAGAAGAAGCACAAGAATGAAAAAGCAGAACTCAGAGATGCTCAAAAGAAGAGTCACAATATTATTCTCTAAGTTATGAAAAAATAATACAAAGTTCAGCCTATAAAGGTGAACAAACCCTAAACAAAAAGACTAGGTTGTGCAATATAATTAATATAAAATATTAATTATATGCACCTAAGAGACAGCTTAAGTGAAAAAAGAGTAAAGAGACTAACTAATTACTCTAACACCCCCCCTTAAGCGAAGCTCAAGAGGTAAGCTAACCTAGCACAGCTATGAAAGCAGGGAAAGTGGGTCCCACCAACCAGGCCTGATCAGGTACCCAATACAAGGAAATCTCTGTAAACTGGAGACAAAGGAGAAAACCCAGTGGGAAAAACCCCTCTCCAAATAGAGATATAAAAGAAAGCAAAAGACAAAGAATGACTTCAAGAGACTCTCTCAAAGCCATGAGTACAATGCATGCTGGAAACCCCCCCAAGAGAGAGGGTCAAGGCTCCAAAGCCCCCCCAAAATGAAAGAACCCCTAGATCAATGAACAAACCACTGTGACTCCAATGCAAAGGAGTGAAAGATAGTGAGTACTGAAGAGGTGTCACTGGAAGGCCAAGCTGATGCTCAAAGGAATAGACATGAGGATCCTGAAATGGGATCCCAAATGCAAGTAGTATGACAGGTGTGCTAAAACTATCATGAGAGAGGAGATGAGTGTCCTCTATAGAATCCTCAACAACTGCACCTGGTGGCTCAATGAAAGGAGCTGGAGGGTCTGACAGTGCTGAAGAAGAGTCATGCTAAAGAGAAGAAACCTTAATAAGATGTGGTGTGACAGTCACAGCAAGGGTCTCAGGAACAACACAGAGGTTCAAGTAGCCTGACTGTCCCACATGATGCTCTCGCATAAGAGGAGATTTGTGCTCCAATGACGGAGATGGTGGACCAAAGTGTGAAAAGGTGTAGAGACGGGTGGCATGATCAACTGTCTCTGTAGAAACAATGACACCTGTCGCATTATCCCAGATGAAGACTAAATCTAGCATGAACTTAACTGTCTTCCCTGATCCACTATGTGTAATCTGGTAAATTGAGAGAAGGTTTGCAGACAAAGATGGAACATACAATATATCATTGAATGTGCCATCTTGAATGTGTACAAAACCTTACCCGCAGACTGGCATATTAGTGTTATTCCCCATGAGAATGTGGGGAATAGGAGAAGAATCAATAGAAGAGAAGATCTCCGAAGACGACGCCATATGGTGAGAAGCACCTGAATCCAGTATCCAAGGGACCTAGGAAAGGGATGCAATAGAAGCTTGTAATGCATGAACCTGTCCAAAATCCTATCCAGATGTTGAAGATGAGGTAGAAGATTGAAAAGCAGACCCCTGTGAGGTGGAAGAGGATGGAGAGGAAATAGTGCTCTTTTGAAGGAGAGCTTGCAAATCTACAATCTGTTTCTCATATCCATCAAATCTCTTCTGAAAACAATGTGAATCATCATGGGGCCCCTTCTGACAATAGGAATAAGTAGGGTTCTGAGTCTTCTATTTCTCCTTCTTAGAAGAAGATGGTGGGCTAGTAGAGTGCTGAGAAGAAGAATCAGATATTGTTTGCGGCTTTGACTTCTGTGTATTCTGAGATGACTTGGAAAGCAATGCCTATGACTGTGAACCTGTAAGAGAATCCATCTGACTAAGCTTGGACTGCTCACGAGTTAACTTGTCACAGAAGGTCTCAAAAGAGGGCATAACATGTCATGCACCCAGTGAATCCATAGTGGAGTAGAAGGTAGAAGTGAAAATCTGATAAGGGTCACGCAACTTTGAGAGTATCAGAAAGATACACTCATCATCTGACTTCATCTTTCCAGCAACCTGTAAAATAGAATGAAGAGACTTTAACTTCATCTGAAAGTCCATAATGCTGGTGAATGATTCAGGTACCAAGGAGGTGAACTCTGCATCTATCTGGAGAATCCTGAACTGATTCATGGTGCCAAACAAGGTGGAGAACTTGTCCCACATATCCCTAGGTGTGGTCAGACCATCCAGGTGGAACAACAACCCATCTGAAATATTCATTGCAATGAGGCCCATTGCCTCATCCATCTTGTTTCTATGCATAAGAGCCTCATAAGGCCTCTATAGAACTGATTGAGCCGCATCCATGTAGGACCATAAACCTCATGACATGAGGAGTCTGGTCATTTGTGGCTTCCATGTATGGTAGTTATAAGGTGTCAGTTGGGCCATAGAGGGGTCTAACATTGAGAGAAGAATAAGATGAAAGTAGAAGGGTCTTTCTGAAGGAAATTGCAAAAAGTAAAATGCACCCCACCACAATGTATAATACTATCCCCCGTACATCACAAATTAGTATGAAAGCACAAGAAATGAAAAAAAAACCTGAGTTCCAGAAGTAGAATAGGGGCACAAAGGAAGGTACATCTTTGACTAGAAAATATGGCAATAAAATGGAAAAATTAGGAAATGAGACCTAGATGAGAGCGACGGGCTCAAAAAGAGCTTTCTGACGATATATGGAAGTTGAAAATCTGAGTCCGTATGAGCCCTATAGAGCCAAACAAGCACATGTACCCCCAAATAGCAAGGTCTCTAGAAAAACACAGTGACGGAAAAAAATTTGACGTTCAAACGCCCATCACTATCCACAAGCAAAAATTTGATGGTTGTCGAGGCTGTCATTGGAAAATTTTTTTGGTCACCGAAAAATTTGAAAAACTGCCAAAAATTTTAAATTGTCTGCTAGAAATTTTTTTCCAACCGCTGATGTCATTGATGACGTCAGCCCTGTGCAAGAGGTGGCGGGCTGGTGGCTGGCCAGTGGTGTGGTGGTGGCCCTCGGGCAGTTCTCGGGTAGCTCTGCTACGCAGTACCGTCGGTGGCACTGCGACGGCCGGTGGGCGGTGCGCTGACGGGTGGGCCGGGCGCGGGCCGGGTGGTGGTGGCCGTGGGGTGGCGCCGACGTAGCGCATTGGTGGCGCACTCTAGCAGCCCTAAAATATGTCCTTTTTTTAAATTATTTTGTCCTTTCCACCTCATTTTGCATGCCCGTATGACCCTAATAGGCCAAAAATTTTCTCTGGGGGCACGGTAACCAAAATGGTCAAACTTTATATGTATTTTGACTCTCCCAGGCCTTCTGAACGCAATGGTGGAGTCTATTTTTGCTCAAATAACTCCAGAAAATAGCACCTCCCTCAAAGTGACAGAAAAAACCCAGAGAAGCTTTGGCTGTCGACTTCAAATCATGGCTTCAAAAGCCTTCAAACCAGGCAGCGACATGGTGGCTCTGATACCATGTAGGATTTGACACATGCAAATCCACAGAACCTGAATACACCTGCATGCAAATAACCTGATACAAAGAAGAAGCACAAGAATGAAAAAGTAGAACTTAGAGATGCTCAAAAGAAGAGTCACAATATTATTCTCTAAGTTATGAAAAAACAATACAAAGTTCAGCCTATAAAGGTGAACAAACCCTAAATAGAAAGACTAGGTTGCGCAATATAATTAATATAAAACATTAATTATATGCACCTAAGAGACAGTTTAAGTGAAAAAAGAGTAAAGAGACTAACTAATTACTCTAACACTATACCATTTGTCTAAAAGAAAAATTCCTCCTATTTTAGTTGATGATTACCCTCAAAGATGTAAACGCAGAGTTCAAATCAGCCCAGGAATTCTATGGTTTATACCAGACACTTCCATCTTGGCAACAAAACCTACTCTGTGAGTTGTATGTGCATAATTTCATCATCCCTACAAAGACTGAATGGAAAACCCTACCTTACATAGGGGATATACACCTAAGGGCCCTGATGTCTTGGATGCGCAATGAGGCTAACTATGATAGACAATTGAAGAATTACAGAGAACTTGAGAAAACAGAACCCCTGCCATTAAGAGTAGAGAGCAGTCAACCAGATGTATTCCTAAGGGATTGGTTCAAACTGACATATGGGAATATTAAAAAGGAAATTAGAGATAAAATTTCTAAACTCAGAGCAGATGTGTATACAGAATATGACAACATGTCTTATTTTTTCTTCCAAAGAGCCTTAACCAGTGCCAGAAGTAGATGGGGCAGATTATTAGAGGCATTCAAAAGGTCAGAACCACACAGCCCCATTAACCTTGAAGCAGCCATACACCAAGCACCAAAATACATAGGGCTGGGTAGGCAAATCAGGTAGGAGCTCTGGTGTCCAATCATAATGCAGCCACCCATGCTCCTTTGGCCCTTGTATGACATCAACACTGCCAAACTTGACAGGCTACAGGAGGATCACAGAAGGGAAGTTTGGGAAAGAACAAGAGGATTCTACTACTCCTTTAAGGGCCAGAGGCAAGGAAGAACTGAAGTTGGTGACTTTAGGTCAATTGCTAGAAGATGCAATGCTTGAGGACAAGCATTTGATTAACCAAGGGGCAGATGATAAGGCCAAATTATTGCCTTTATTTTGTA
>MU224968.1:7559592-7576139 GCA_018584345.1 Thuja plicata
ATGAAAGAAATTAAATGCAAATTGACTATAGATTTGATGCTCTCAAAAATCATCCTCCCAAATGAAGAAAATGAGGTCCAATTTATAGAAAACCATGGAAAGAGGGTGAAGAGTTTCTTGAAAAGAATTGGTGGACTCTTCATTCTCTTTTGAGACAAAAATGCAAAGATTATTTAAATAAAAGGGTGAATTATTGCCACATGAGTGTCCTTTCACATGGAATTATGGAATTGCTTTTTGAGGATAATTCATCCAATAATTAAATAACCTTTCAATTCCTTTTATGTATATTAGCCAAAGGGGGTGGAATTGATTTAATTAAAATCACTTAATACTTTAGGATTAAATCAATTAACCATAGGGTTTTTTTAGCTAATAAACTCTGGGAATTTAGGAATTAAATATAATGTCAGATTTATGCAAATTTGGGTTTTTTACATTTGAAACTCAGTCAATTAAAGTCAATTAGGAGAAGAATTTGCCTAGTACAATAGGACTTCAAACATGAGAAAATGCACCAAAATTGATTGGATTATTAGGTGCCAATTTTGGGGTGTTACATTTTTCCCCTCTTTGAATTGATGTGTGAGCAGTGCATTGATTTAAAGAACAGTCTGAAGTGAAGATGAAGATATCAGAAGTCTAGGTTAGGTTGCCAAGACACCAATCAGATTGAGAAGTAGAATCATCTGAGAGAAGATTGGAATTAGGGTTAGATTTCCCCAATGTCCACTGATAGCTGATGAAGATCCAGGACTATCTTCAAAAACAGGGTTAGATTGCCCCAATACAAAGGTTAGCCCTCCGAGATCCAGGTTATATTGCCTAGATAACGGTCTAAAGAGTTTTTGAGAGTCATCTTCAGAATGAAGCATAACTTTTAGGAAATAGGGTTAGATTGCCCCAATACCCAATGAGATTTCAAGAATCATCTCTAGAATGAAGCTTGATCCTTGAGGATCCGAGTTAGATTTCTCAGATACCTAGAAAGATAGATGACAAGATGCGAGACATCAAGATGCCCCTAGAGATTCAAGATCATGGAATATCCAATTTTGACCATAAGGTATGAAAAATTGAATATGCCCCAAGTGATGAGATGCCCCTAGCGATGGGGAATTTTGATTCAGATCAGACTGATTCAAGAATAATCTGAAAAGATTCAATGATGCAATCATCTTGCCCCCTCGGGAGCGAAATCGAAAGATGACACATCATAATGATGAGAGAGAGAAATCACAGAGAAATAAGATCAAAGATCCAAAGATATTAGAGAGAAGGCAGAATCGATTTGGAGCAATTAGGGAGTCCTACTGACTAGGTTTGACCATAGTTGACCAGAATTGACTAGAGTTGACTTTGATGAAAAGATTGCAGAATCTGAGAAAATGATGACAAGAGATAATCTTGACAAGAAAGCAATGCTGAAAAAGTGATTGCACAAGCATCCAATCACGTTGGTCCCAAAAAATTTTAAAATGTGATTTTGAGTTGCTTAGGAGTGTCAGATTTTGATTTCGATCATGAAAATGGATTCAAAATAGTGCATTTAGCCAAGGGTGCAACTTTTGCAGAAAATAGAGCACTTTGAAAAATTAGGCCAAAGGCTATATAAGGCCCAGAGGGGTCATTTTCAAATCATTATTCACCTTTGACTTTAGCGATGGCGAGGGCTCCAGCTGACATTGAAAGCATTCCCATACATTCTCATTGATTTGAGTGCTCCTGATGACATAACTGACCAGCGGAGTATGACACACTTGTAAGTACTCATAACCTGATCCTTTATCGTTGAAATTTTTTTATCAATTTTTAGCGTTAGCATGTTTTTAGGGCTGTTTAAAATTTATCTCGCCCAATCTCGTGTGAGAAAATAGTTTCCTTGCACCGGGCCTAATTGCCTTTCACACGAGGAATCTGAATCCTAGCACAGGTTGGGGATTCCGTGCGCGGGCCCTTCCCCAGTGCTCACATGAAGAGCACGCATGCACCGCGTGAGATTTCTAGAATCTCACACGAGAACACATCCTGCCTCACATGAGCCAGAAAGCTCATGTGGGACAAGAGTTTCCTCACACGAGAAAAGAGTTTTCTCGCATGGGAAACTGGCAAAAGTAAAAAATTGTCCTTTCTTGCATCGCAGAGTCAACTAGTTGCCATATCTTAAACTGTGTGAAAAATAGGTTGATAGTTGCATTTGTTGTCTTTTGCTTTGAAAAATCATCATTGTTGAGGTATTGATCCAATTTTGTCTCTTGCTTTGCAGGTCGATCTCCAAGACATTGGTTTCAGATCCCATCATCCTATCATGGGTGAGTTGTTATAGAGATTATTAGATGTTGATGGAGCCCACATTGATGGGCTAGGATTGACATATCTGCATGATGTACCTGATATTTGTGTGAATCACAAACTACTTGGAGCCCTGGTTGAGCGTTTCCATTCAGAGACAAACACTTTCATTTGCCACAGGGAGAGATGACGGTGACTTTGGAGGATGTATACCAGATTTTGAGAGTGCCGTTCCATGGAGCTCATGTAGAGTATTGCATGCAGTCGAGAGATGGTACACAGGCTTTGAGAGCCATCTTTCAGGATGATTTGGTGATGGGTCAGGCCATCTCATGGGAGGAGCTGATACGGACTTATGGCAGAGATTATCCCTTGGCATTTGTTCTTGCACTATTTCTGAGCTGTCATCTGGTTCCTAATCGTGGTTAGCATAGTTTAGAGTGTGGCTGGGGTGTTATGCTCAAGAAGATGCTAGCTGTACCTGTAGTTACTTTTGAATGGGGCGAGTCCATGCTCGCAAAGATGTATCATGAGATGCATGAGATTTTGTATCAAGGTGCTTGTACTATGGCGGCAGGAGTCATCATTTTATAGATCTAGGCCTGGGAGCACCTTCCCGTATGTAGGCCAATTTTCCATGATACACGACAGCCATTAGAGCCATACATTTATAGATACACTGCTTTGATGACCCAGCCCACGCTAGGTAAGACTGAGCAGTAGAGGGCGTAGATTGATGATATGGCTGCAGTCATATGGTGGCCTTGGGTAGCCACTGAGGTTTGGGATGATGCTCGTCATGAGCTATCATACATGTTCTGTTCACGTCCTCTGATAGGACATACCATTACTATCATTGAGTGCTTCTTTCTCACACGCATATTGCACCAAGTTGGGAGGCCATAGGACGTGTCTCTTGAGTATTGTACTTATGCCCGATTTGTCGATGAGACAAAGAAGGGGTGGTAGAGATTACAGGATAGGGGGCGCAGCATGATAGATGCCTAAGTACCACCAGCTAGGTGGGATTATATGGCCGCGGTGACAAATGCAGGTATGACACCTGCATACAGAGACTACATGTTAGCCCATCCATTCCCCAGATTCATAGCTCCAGTGGGTCAGATACCCCAAGTGGTGCAGCCACCACCATAGCAGTAGGCATAGTAGGTTCCTCCTCTAAAGTAGTAGGAGAGAATTGTATGAACCCGTATAGTTCAGATAGATATCCCTATGAGATCCATGGGATTAGATGCAGGTGTCAGGCCCAGTGGAACCCAAGACAGAGTTGCAGATTAGGGGGATGACACAATGATGGCTGATGCTATTCTGATTGATCCTCCAGTAGGTGGACAGGTAGCACAGTTACAGGAGGCTCTTCAGAGAGTCAGGGAGAGAACCCATCAGACCCAGAGAGAGCGTGACAACCTCCACACGCAGGTGATCATCAAGGATACACGGATATCTGAGCGAGACCGGGAGATCTGGGAGTTACAAGAGGTATTGGCTCAATCCCAGCTAGAGACTAGATACAAGGATGCTCAAGCTTCTTACTATTATGCTGCATATACTATTGCAGTACCTGAGGTAGTGGATCAGATTTTGCCTTTCACAGAGTATGCTGGTGCACGGATCGTTCCACCGAGACCACCTCCAGCGGGTCCTCCTCCACCAGGTCCTCCTCCTCAGCAGTAGGGCATACCACCCCCTCCACCTCCTCCAGGTGGTTAGATTGTGATTTATATTGTACCACCATTTTGACATATTATGCTTGAGTAGCACCCTTGTACATTCGGACCGATAGATATATATATGAGCTCAATTTTTGGCCTCATTATACATGTGTATATATTGCTTTAAATGTGTATGTTTTATGAGATGATTCCCTATATGATTAGATGTATGGATTAGAAATGTATGCAATGGATGAATATGCAAATGTTTATGCACATGTTTTATTAATGTGTGAAAATGCTATGATAGATGTTAGATGGATAAATGTTATGTATGATTTGATTTATGCTTATAATGGATGCACATGTTTTATGGATATATGTATGTAAATGAATGTATGAAAATGCACTTCTTGGAAATGAATGTAATGCAATGAATGCAATGGTACTAATCATATCATGCATGATATTTGCAATATACAACAGGTATTAACCAAAAGAATGTGCACAAAGATCGAGAATGAGGACCAAACACTCGCACAGTCAAGAAGAAACCATGATCAAAGATGAGGACCTTTGAAGAATGAGAAGATAATGAAGAGAGCACCAAACTACCATGATGCAAGCCTAAAATGTGAATGCAAGCCTACAATGTAAATGCAAGCCTAAGCTAAATGCAATCCTAGGACTTTTGTTGTTGGAATCATTGTATTTATCATCATCAGGTGCTTTTGGATCATCAGAGTCAATACAATCCTTACTGGTGCCGCTGCGACCATAAGAATATGAATATGACTTTCATCAGATAAAATGTAGGAAATGAACATAAGCACCAAGGCACAAAAGCCACGGTGACCTGAACATTGTTTCCAGTTTGATATAGTAACAATTCACAAGTAAACAATCAAAGCAATAAATGTCAAGGAGATAGTTCCGACCTCCCCTTGGTGTACAAATAAGCAAGATCGAGGGATGTGGGGCTTTTCCACCTTGATGCAGAAGCTCTTATCACATACACCCTATTTATTTGACATTTCCAGATCATCAAAACCACACCAACAAGGAATAGACAAAGAAAATATCAATGAAATTCATAAGGACAGACAACATACTACGAAAGAGTCAATCACATCTCAGTGTGTTTCAAAGTTTACGAATGTGTCTATGTTTAGGGTGTTGAAAAACACCGTTGTGCTTGTGAGTGTAAATGTGTTTGATTGCTATCGAGAGATGTTTACGTCGTGAGATATCCGATGTGTGTTGAAAAACACAGATGTGTCCAAAGAGAGTGTTGAGAAACACTATTTGATTAAGGTGTTCAGAAACACCAGTTTGTGCCAGTAGAAAGTTGTCCTTTGACAAGATTACTGACTCAAGTGTAAACTGAAGCATGACCAAAATAGGGAGTCATGCCCCCCAAGAAAAGAATGGATCAAAGCTGAACAAACAGATAGCGAGAAGATGTGAGAAATCTCAACAATAGAGCGACAGTAGGTAGACTCAGTGAGAACCACTGGTGACTGTCACAAGAGATATTCTCAAGCATAATGATCAATAATGAGATCAAAGCATCAACAGGAAGATGCAGTGAGATCCACTGGTGACTGATGCAAAAGAGAGTATCTAGAAGAAATGAAGTGCTATGAGGCATCGGTAGGTAGATGCAGTGAGAACCACTGGTGACCAATGCAAAAAGATAAGACAATGCCCCCTAGACCAGGAACATGCCCCCAAGTATGACCAATTTCAATCCATGTGAGGTCGAGCAAGATCTTGAAGATGATGGGAAGCAAAAGCACGAGCACACTAAATTAGGAAAGCGAACTAAAGCAGGAAAGCAAATTGAAGTAGGAACGCGAAAGAGCAACTGCGAGAAAGCCAAGATATGCTGCGACAGATAAAACATTGCAGAAAAAGAGGCGCTTATTTACTAGGTTTTCACCATCTTGGTAGAAATTCTATTTTTTTCTACCATGATGCCTGTTTACCAGGTTTTCATCAATGGCACATTTTTCTCTTTTTCTCTTTTTTTGTATTTTCAAATTCTCAATTTTTTGTTCTTTTTTCTTTTTTTTCAATTTTTTTGTATTTTGTATTTTTTCATTTTATTTTGATATTATCAAGGTGCCTGTTTACCAGGTTTTCACTAGGATAATAGATACATCAAAGTGCCTGTTTGCCAGGTTTTCACTAAGATGATCATTTTTTCAGGACATTTTACAATTTTTAGGATTTTCTCAGAAATAAAGTATGTACATGAGCATGCAAAAGATATCTCAACTATAGAATTTCTTTAGGTGAAGAGCATTGATGGGATCTTTGAGTGATTCTCCTTCTGTAGTGGAGAGCTGATAAGCGCCAGACCCAAATACTACAGTAATAATATAAGAACCAAGCTAGTTTGGCTCAAAATTCCCTTTCTGAGTCTGCTGTTGCTAATTTTTAGGATTCTCTCTCAGGACAAGATCACCCGTTTGGAAGTCTCTTGGTCTAACTTTCTTATTATAGCTCTTTGATATCCTCTTTTGATATGCTCTGAGATGATCAAATTCCACCTTCCGACATTCATCCAGTAACTCAAGCTCTTGAAGCTGAGATATTCTAATGTCATCATCTGTAATGAGGCCTTTCAAAGAGACTTGCAAAGTAGGAATCTCAACCTCAATAAGTAGTACAACATCTGCACCATAGACTAAAGAAAAGAGCATGGCCCCTATTGGCATTCTTATACTGGTGCGATAGGCCCCTAAATCCTAATTAATTTGGAGGTGCCAATCCCATCCAGACTTGTGTACCGTACGGTGTAGGATCTTGAGAATTGTTTTATTGTAAGCTTCAACTTGCCCATTACCCTGGGGGCAATAAATAGAAGACCAATGTTGAATGATCTTGAACTTAGTGCATAAATTTGTCAGATATTTGTTCTTTAACTATCCCCCATTGTCAGTGATAATAGAGGAAGGTACACCATATCTACAAATAATGTAGTTTAGTATGAACATAACTACAGATTTTCCATCAACTACACTGAGAGGTACTGCCTCAACCCATTTAGTAAAATAATCCGTAGAAATGATGATGTACTTGTGTCCTCTCAAGGAAGATGGATATATCTGACCTACTAAGTTGAAATCCCACTGTTGAAATGGCCAAAAGGTGATAAATGGAATGAGTTCCTTAGCTGGAGGATGAATCAAGTTACCATGGAGTTGACATTGCTTGCAAGACTTGGCAAACTGCGTAGCTTCCTTCTCCATATCGGGCCAATAATAACCAGCCCTAATAAGCTTATGAGCCAGTGTCAAACCATTTGAGTGAGAACCACAAATGCCTTCATGTACCTCTTCTAACGCGCGTTTAGACTCATCAGGTTCTAGACACCTAAGGAGGGTACCGTCTAGACCCCATCTATACAAGTCATTTGCTACGATGACGTACCGTGAAGCACTGCAGATTAGATGGAATTTTTAATTTCTAGTATATGTGTCAGAAATAGTTTGGTTATGGAGATAGGAGTATATGTGGTGGTATCGAGACTAATCATGTCCAATTACTGAATAGATCATCTGGGAGTCAGGAGAGTCATAGGCAGGGTAGCATAATGTCTCCACTAGGAACTCATGTCTAAAATCATTCTCTGGCATTTGTAACATAGAGGCCAAAGTAGCCATAGCATCAATTGCTTTATTATCTTCCTGGGGAGTTTGCTGAAAAGTGACATGCACAAAGTAATTCTTGAGACTGTCAACCATCTTTTTGTAGGGTACCAACTTTTCATCTTTGGTTTGATAAGTGTTGTTAGCTTGATTGATAACTAGTTGTGAGTCCCCAAAGACTTTTAGTTCATCCAATCACCATTCAATAGAAATCTTGAGTCCATTGATCAAAGCTTCATACTTGGTGGTATTATTGGTACAAGGGAACATCATTTTGTATGCCTTCGGTAAGGAGTACCGCTGAAGTGTGATAAATAAAATTCCAGTTCCTAACCCCTGTTGGGTAAATGAACCATCAAAGAACATTGTCCATGTCTGATGCGTGAGAAGCATAATGGACTCATCTGGGAATTCCATCTTTAATGGTTGGTGATCTATAAGAGGTGCTTCAGCCAATTGATCTACAATTGCATGTCCTTTGATATCTTTTCTCTCAACATATATAATATCGAACTCACTAAGAAGTATGACCCATTTAGCTAGTCTACCTGTGAGGGTAGCTTTACTGAGTAAGTATTTCAATGGATCAATCTTTGCAATTAGCCTTGTAGTGTGAGCCAACATGTAGTGTCATAGCTTCTGGGAAGCAAACACTACTGCTAAGCAAGCCTTCTCAATTACTAAATAATTCATTTCGTAAGAGACCAATGTTCTGCTGATGTAGTAAATGGCTCTTTCTTTATGATTTGGATCTTCTTGGGCCAAGAGAGCACCAAAGGATGTTTCCGTTTCTAAGATATATAAGATCAAAGGCTTCCCCTGAATGGGAGGCATCCGTATGGGTGGATTAGCTAAATACTATTTAATCTGTTGAAACCCTTGTTCACACTCTTTGTTCCAGTCATAAGTCACACCTTTATGCAGAGTTTTGGTGAAAGGTTGTGACTTGTCAGCTAATTGTGAGATAAACCGCCTGATAGATTAGAGCTAACCTTGGAGACCTCTGATTTGCTTGATATTACAGGGTGGTGGCATTTCCATTATAGCTTGTACCTTTTCCAGATCCACCTCAATTCCTTTCGCCGAGATGATGTAGCCATGTAATTTTCCTAAAGTAACCCCAAATGCACATTTCTTAGGGTTTAGACGCAACTTGAATTTCTCCATACGATCTAGTATAGGACCTAGATCAGTGAGATGTGTCTTTCTATCCATACTTTTGGCAAGTGTGTCATCCACATAGTCTTCCATTGTCCTATGCATCATGTCATGAAATATTGTAGTAACAACTCTTTGATAAGTAGCCCCAGCATTCTTTAAACCAAAGGGCATAAAATTCCAATAGAATGTACCCCATGCACAAGTAAAAGTGGTTTTCTTTTGGTCCTCTAGTGCAATTTTGATCTGATTATAGCCAGAGAAGCCGTCCATTAGTGAATACATCTCATATCCCGCTATCATATCCATGATCATGCCAACTTTAGGAAGTGGAAAATCATCTTTAGGACACGCCAAATTTAAATATCTAAAGTCTGTGCAGACCCTAATAGATTTGTCATGTTTAGTCATTGGGACTATATTAGAAATCCACTCTGCTTAATCAATCGCTCAGATAAACCCAGCTTTCAGAAGTTTTTCCAATTCTGCCTTGATCAATAAAGCTACATGCAGATGCATCTTTCTAAGTTTTTTCTTGACAGGTTTCACACCTAGAGATATTGATAAGTGATGCATAATGAGATCAGGATCCACACCCGGCATGTCAGAATACATCCATGCAAAATTTATCTTTTTCTCTTGGAAAATTTTTGTAAATTCCTTAAGTTCATCTATAGATAATGACTTGGCCACATGAATGATATGTGGATGCTCTTCTGTTCCCAGATTTATCAGCTGAGTTGGTTCAATTAATACTGATGAGTGTTCCTGGAAGTGACTTGGAAGTGCATCAAGTACCTCACCCTCAGGCACCTCAGAGAGGTTTTCACCTTTGGGTACGTCTTTTCTTTTTAGTTTTTTTGGCTCTGATACTGCCATAATGTGGTTTTCACCATAATAGCACTTATTTTTTCTTCTTTTAATTTTCTGACTAAGGTACTTGATGTCAGCCTTGGTCATGTTGACACTTTCTTCACTAGTGGAGGACATTACGGGCTCAATAGTGTGAAGGTAGCAGGCTAAAGTGTAATCATTCTGGAATGTAAGGACTTGACTGGATGAAGAAGGAGAATTCCAGTCTATTAATTTAGGATGTTGGAGGGAAAGAGATGTGACAGGTTCAAGTGCATTCACAGTATGGTCATCAAAAGCATTAACTAGCAAGCTGAGAGCTAAAGCAATCTCGTCCAAAGGTGTGTTTGAATCCTTTTGATCCCTAACGACCGAAGTAGAAGACATGTTAACATCTATAGACTTGGACTCATTAGGCTTTTCACTAGACCCCTCACTTACGTCGAGAACTCTTTCATAGCATCCTGCTGACAAACTATCAAACTCATACTCATGAGAGTCTGTATCTGAACTTTGACTTGGGTGCTTGCACCATGAAGGTTTTTGAGTTCTTACAATACTAGTATGTTCTTGTGTCAACCATTCTTGAAATTTTGGTGGTATGTACTGTTCTCCTTTGAAGTTAGGATCTTGTAAGTCTTTCCATTGCTCAAAAGTTAGTGTCTCAAATGGAGTGGTTTGATCAGAATCACTGTCAGTTTCAGCAGTACAGGTACGTGGCAGAAACTTATCTAGTTCAGAAAAGAATGCTGCTAGGTTTGGAGGGATGGGATAAGGAAAGCAATCCTCACCCAAGCTGTCTTGTATAGTGTCGACTATAGTTGTGCCCTCAGGTTCTGGTGTAGGCTCTACTTTTGGCACAAATTTATTGATCCCTAGATGAAACGGGACCTTTTTGAAACCTAAACCAGTGGTATATTTTGTTTTTTGACCTATATATTGGATAGTTTCCACTAACCCATTTCCATTTACACCTATCAGGCCACTTCCTTTGTACCCAAAACATTTCATAATCTTAAGACCCTCACTGTTATGATTTAATTCATGAACTAGGGCAGTTTGTTCAGCTGTGTTCTTTCCTTTACAAAGCCAAGCCTTTATAGCTCTTTCCTCATCCTCATCTTCCAATAGTGTATTAGACCATACAAATGTACCCTCATAAACTATCTCAGGAGTAGCGAAAGATTTTTTGTGCTCAGAAGGTCTCCCATAAGATCGAGGAGATAGGGGTAGAGCTGTTAATGACAGCATGGGTTCCATTTGATATCCCCCATGCCTATATCTGTGATTTTTAGTTTCTATTCCATGTCTTTGAGTTTGGCATCACAGAGTTTTGTGTATTCTCTATTAGTTGGAACAAGACTGTCAGCTGATTGAGTGAGATCATTACAAGAAGAACCCATGCTAGCGGGAATGGTCACCTCTGAGCCTTGAAAAGAAAACTTGATACACTGATGGTATGTAGAAGGAACCGCTTGCATCTTGTGGATCCACGCTCTTCCTAGAAAAATGTTATACGCAAGAGGAAGGTCTAGCACCTGACATATGATGTCTCTTTCAATTGGGCCAACCCGAATGGGTAGCACAACTAGACCTTTAGATGTTCTCTCTTCTTCATCATAAGCTTTTATGGTAATTATTTTGTGGGAATCTATGCGATCCTCACCATAACCTAGTTGAGAAAGAAAATGAGCGGAGAAAATATTAATACCAACACCATTGTTAATGAGCACGCGACGGACTAGCTATTTTCTGATCATGACTTCTATGTGCAGGGGAGCATTTTGTGGGTGGCTAATTGAGTGATCATCTTCTTCAGAGAAGGATAAATAATGAGGCAAGGTCAAATGACCCACCATGGATTGAAATTGATCCAAATTGATATCTTTGGGGACATTAGCTTCAGTGAAAGCTTTGTCCAGAATCTACCTATGAGAAGGCGAGATTTTAAATAGCTCAAAAATAGTTATCTAAGCATTGGTCCTTTGAAGCTGGTCAGGAATGCTATAACCAGTAGTAGGAGGCATAGGGATAGTCTTCGTGGTCTTTTTGGTATAACCAACAACAGTCTTATCTACAGTTTGTTTTGGTGCAGACGTAGCAGCGGGAGGGTTAGGACCCTTGATAGAGATTCTAGCGTTAGACCTAGTAACAACGTTCGCACAATCTTGAGATGTTTTAGTTTCAGATAATCGAGACCCAGGGCCTCTCAAGACAAATGGGGTTCTAGGTTTAGAAACATTCCCACTTCCCTTGTTGGTAAACATATTGCAATATTCCACCTCCACTGGTTCAATCATGTTGATCACATTATCATAAGTGGTATTGGCATAATTAACTTTGGCATTATTATTCTGAGCATTGGAGGATTCACCTTTCTCATTATGAGGAAAGGGATCTTTGAATGCTTGATGACCCAAATTCTTGTTATGATTCTCCACAATAATAACCTGGTTATCGATCAAATCTTGGACTTTATGTCATAATTGGAGACAAGTAGCAGTCTTGTGACCTTTGTTTTGATGGTAATCACAGTAAGCATTCTCATTCCACCAATGAGGTCTTGGTTGTGGATCATATAAACATTTCTCCAAAGGAGCAAGAATCTAATTTTGCACCAAAGTTTTGAAAACCACATCAAGCGGTTCTCCCAGAGAGGTAAATTCATGCTTGGGTTGCGCTACCCAAGGTTTGTTGCCAGAAAATTTAGAAGATTGTTGAGTATTGATTGTAGCCTTTTCAACAGCATTGATCACTTGTATACTTGAGGTGAGATTAAAGACTGGTTTTGAAGAAGTTGAATTCACATTATCGACCACACCATTGTTCACAAAACCTCTATTTTTGTTGGAAAATTTCCCTTTATCTTTGTTGGAAGATGAGGGATTCTGCTTGTTATCTTTATACAAGGTCAATTCGCCTTTTTTAACCATGAATGCTTCTATTCTCATAGCCTATTTTATCATACTATCAAAGTTAAGGGGACCTTGAAGTTGGACTTGATACCCAAAGTTAGGGGTGAGATTATCCAAGAATATATCGAGTTTCTCAGACTCAGGTATTTTGCGAGGGTACTTTGTGCAAAGTTGTCTCCATCTTTGGAGAAATGTCAAGAATGGTTCCCCTTGCTTCTGCTTAAGGTTGCAAAGATCCCTTATGTTGACAGGATGTTGAATATTATGAGAATAGTGTTGCATAAAGAGATTAGCAATTTTGTCAAAAGTTTTGATGCCAATGGACAATCGTGAGAACCATTCCATAGCGGGTCCACCCAAACTTCATGGAAAAAGATGCATGAAATGCATTTGATTATCTATAAAATCCATCGACAAGGCACCAAATTCTCTTGAATGATCCTGGGGATCAGTGGTACTTAGATACTTGTCGTATTTTGGGAGTTCTACACCATTGGAAGTTCGTGGGTAATTTGACCCCTTGATTCGCTAGATCTAGAAAGTATTTTTCTTTGTCTTCCGCAAGGAGTATCTACATTATTTTAATAAGAGCCTTATTAGGATTTGCTACATCTATATCATTTTTAGTTATTGGGTCATCTTCATTGCCCAGGATTTCATAAATGCTCTGATTTTGATCTTAACCCTAGTGTTGCTCTTGACCTTGTTCATGTTGAGATTGGTCATGACCTTGTGTGTAATCAAAAGGAGATGTCATGTTGTTAACGTGAGATTGTTTTGTGTGCACTCCTTCAGTATGAGAGTGAGGACTCATAGCCGATGTGCTCTTCGGTGAATCAAAAGGATTGAAATGTTGGAATGGATCACTAAGGCAGTGAGGGTCGTTAATAGGTTTGACCCAAACAGATGACTTCTTGTAGCCTTGTTGGCTTGAGAGAAATGGATTACGCTAATCTTGAAATAATGAATTAGAACAAAACTGAAGCAGTGACTTTGGATTTGGACTCAGGTCTGCACTGAACAGAGAAGAGGAACGTGATGATCCCTCTTGATTATCCACTTGAATAACAGGTTTAGAATGACCTTTTCCCTGATTGTGAGGTTTAGCTCTACCTACTCCAGAATTGTGTATAGGAAAAATATTACCGCTCCTAGTCGTAACAGGCATAGACAAAGCTGATACGATAGGAAACTTAAGATCTGACTCAAAACTCTATCTCTAAAGGTATCGAAAAAAGAGGTAATAGGCTAGAACAGCCAAGATGTGAGATGCACTCGGCACGAATCGTTGGAGGTATGGCTAGAACAACCGAGATATGACTATCATGTCACAAGGTAAAAAACACAAGAAAACAGGATGAAGACAAAGAGACAAGACAAGTTTGAGTATGAAACAGTTAGTTTGCAACTCGAAACAACTAGTTTCAGTCTGCAGACAACAAGGGAACAAGCAATCAAAATCTAGATAAGAGGTAGATAAGGTAGATAAACAAACTCAGTTTTCAAGATAAAAACCAGATTTTGAGACACAGTGAGAACTATTCTCTAACAATATTTCCAGGCTTGGGATAGTTTTAGGATCAACAATCTCCATTTCAAGGTGACAAACACTTGTTTAAAAACACAAAGTTTCAATCAAGTAGTGACACAAATAGTAGTCATAAACAATTCCACCAAGGACAAAGCAACTTGGTAGAAACATGGGAGTCTTTGTTTGATGATAGTATGGACAGTTTAAGACTCAAGAACAAATAGTCAATTATCCCTAAACAGAAAATTGGTTGAGAAGACAAAATATGTGCCCCGCTGTCTTATGCGTATGCGTGCACCTGACCTAGTAGTGTCACTCTCAAAAGAGCACCCGTGTTTTTGGTGTTTCCAAGGACTAAGTATATATGTTTGAAGGTTACCCTTAAATAGGGGCCAATGTCATATACCACTTCAAACATCTAGGTGCATACCTATGTCGAGAATCTAGGGGAGAGATTCTTCCCTCTCCATGTGCATAGATTATGTCTCCTTTCGGAGGTGAACCAAGTAGGCATCTAGCTAAGAGAGTATTTAATAGGCTTCTGTTCACAATAACCTCTAGTGCCTCTGATACAGAGCTAGGACCTCACAGCCACACCAACACTTGTAAGTCACACACCCTTGTAAGCAAGGCTGGGAGTGACGCCGCTTAGTATGACAAGCAAGGCTTTCTCATGATGATAGTCAAAATCAATGAGAAATAAGTTACTATGGCTTTGGAGTCTTTAGACTACAACAAAGAAGAGTTTATTAGAGTGAGGTGGAATCACCGGCAAAAGGTGTGTACTCACTTGGGTCATTCCCGGAGGTTCAACTTCTGGCAAGCCCTCTAAAGGTGACTCAACCTGGTTCGGATTCAAGGGTTTGATTTTTTGATTCTCTCAATGAGAGAAGAGCATACTTCTCTACCTTTGCATCTCACCCAAACACATCAAGCATGTTCATCACCGAGATAGTTTCACTCCACCAAATCCACAAGTCTTTGGGCTTTTGATTCTCTCAAAGAGAGAAGAGCGTAATCCCCTAACAAGTAGAAGTGCTAAAGATTCACTATCTTACTTTGCTTCCCCAAGTATCCATCATGCTAACAACATCTGGGACTTGGTTTCATCCATGGGCATCACTTCCATGTAATGAAGAGCCTATTCCCCTACTTTGCTATTAGGATCCTTACGAAATTTTAACAAAGCCCTATTTAGACTATGTGAATGAAAAATAGTAAACAAACATGACGTTTTAATTATGCCTTTGACTATCGTCCTGTAAGTAAACCATTAGAAAGTTTTGATCTTTGGCAAGCGAACCTGAAAACCACTGTTATGCTACAGTAGAAAACCAGAAACAGAAAATCAGATTAGAAACAGATGTCAAAATAGAGAAACAACAGATTAAAAATTCTCTGTCAAAGTTTGCGCGAGAAAGTGCTTTGACGCGTGCGAGAAAGTGCTTCGACATGTGTGAGCTTTCTATTTTCTCATGCAAGAGAGTGCTACTAAGAGCAAAACTTTACAGGGCTTGATGCAAAACTTCACGCGAGACTCCATACTAGTGCAGTACAAACGTACGACAGAGCTCCAAAAAAATAGTCAAGAAGTTCAAAAATGAGGCCAGAAATCATTTTTTCTGCCCCACAGTGGGTGCCAAAATGTTATATGCTGAATGTGGACCTTTGAATTTGGCACAAACACAACATAGTCATTATACAATTGTTCAATTCACAAAAATGAACATGAATTGTTCATCTTGCAAACTTGATTGAAGCGACTTGTTGCCTCCTAATTAGTTGTGGATGTTGAGTTTACCCTCAGAACGAGAGCCAACAACCTGACCATTTCTAACATGGAGGATTTCTAGAATGTAAGAAAAGACAATTTGCCATTACTCTATGAAATTGAAATTGCAACTAGTCTATGAAAATAGATGCAATTAATCTATGAATTTAGAAATGATTGATCTAGAATTGAATTACAACTAATATATGGAAACACAATGCAATTAATCTAGGAAAATAAAATACTCTCATTCTAGGAATGAAATGCTTGTAATCTAGAAAAGAAATTGCTTTTAAACTAGAATTGAACTTTCCATTAATCTAGAAAGCTTTGAGAGAATCAAGTTGAAATGTTAGACATATAAATGAATCATAAATGAAAGCAATACATCTTCAATTCCAATTGAAACTAGCCTAATTATGCAAATTTAAGTTTTAAAAGAATGAAAGAAATTAAATGTAAATTGACTGTAGATTTGATGCTCTCAAAAATCATCCTCCCAAATGAAGAAAATGAGGTCCAATTTATAGAAAACCATAGAAAGAGGGTGAAGAGTTTCTTGAAAAGAAACATTGGACTCTTCATTCTCTTTTGAGACAAAAATGCAAAGATTATTTAAATAAAAGGGTGAATTATTGCCACATGAGTGTCCTTTCACATGGAATTATGGAATTCCTTTTTGAGGATAATTCATCCAAT
>MU224968.1:7576189-7602766 GCA_018584345.1 Thuja plicata
CACATGAGTGTCCTTTCACATGGAATTATGGAATTCCTTTTTGAGGATAATTCATCCAATAATTAAATAACCTTTCAATTATTTTTATGTATATTAGCCAAAGGGGGTGGAATTGATTTAATTAAAATCACTTAAGACTTTAGGATTAAATCAATTAATCATATGGGTTTTTTAGCTAATAAAATTTGAGAATTTAGGAATTAAATATAACGTCAGATTTATGCAAATTTGGGTTTTCTGCATTTGAAACTCAGTCAATTAAATTCAATTAGGAGAAGAATTTGCCTAGTACAATAGGACTTTGAAGATGAGAAAATGCACCAAAATTGATTGGATTATTAGGTGCCAATTTTGGGGTGTTACAGTAGGTAGCTCCAGGCTATCAGGAGGAGTGATCACCTCAGACATTTTGATCACACAATCTGCAACCTACAAGACCGAAGAACCATCAATACATGATATAATAATAATAATTTATGTGGATTCCAAGGAAATATCATCGTGTCACACATGTCCAAAAAGTGTTAGCATATATCCAAAATCCTGAAGTATTTAAGAAAAACATGAGCTGGATTTTGATAAACACCTGGGGGCTCCAGGGTATTTGAACCAAATGAAAAATATGGAATGAGAACCCAGGGGCCTTGGCACCTGCAGTCTGGAAGAACTAGCCGTTTCCATGTCAATGACCAATCGGAAGCCGTACTCGGCTGACATGGGTTGTCAAGTGGCCACGCAACGGGCGATGTAAATGACATTAATGGTGACAAGTGGGCCGACATGAGGGAAATTGAATGCCAGATGGGATGGGGTTTGAATTCCCACTCATGGTAAATTAATCCCACCATTAAGATGAAACAAATTAGGAGAGAGAAAGCCACCATGGCTCAAACCAGTGGGGTGTCGAGTTTGAACCGTGGTGACTCGCTCTCGACAAGCTCAACAGAATGATTTAAAATGTGATGGAGCGTAACGAGCTCATCAAGAATGAAAGTATATACAATAGGTATACACACTAAAATACAAAGTTCCAAGGCATATATACAACATTTACAGAGCATTTACATAATGTACAGAACTTACGAAGACACAAAAGCTAACCTACGACAATGTACACTATATATAGTAGATTACAACTACACAGAAGGTAGACAACCCTCTAGTAGGGCCAACCCACCAACAGGAGGCAAACCAGGAACAAACGCAGACAATGGAAACAAAAAAAAGAAAGCACTTCAAACAAAATGGGCACCATAAAAAGGAAGGACATAAAACCAAAGGAACAAAAAACTAGAGAAGGAAAAATGACAACCAACTTGGAAATGCAAAAGACGCAAAGAAGATGAACACAAAAAATGCTCTGCAACAGGTCCACCTTCGAATGATCTCAAACAAACATTGCAAATCAACATTTAATTATCCACTAAGCATAGGGAGAAACTCGCGGTTTAATCACCTTAATCACCTCAATATCGCTCTGAATGCTCTAAGTGTTTTAATCGCGGTAACTATGAAAATGATAGGTAATTTCTATTTATACCCCTAGGGTAAAAATAGGTTGCACTTTCTGACAACTCTAGGACAAGTAAATCCTCTGGATTCCAGGCCTAGGGATTCCATGTGACCATACCTTCTCGCAGAAGAAGACATAACAGAAGAGAATCCCAGAGTCCAAAATTTGACTCTAGAAAGAACACACAAACTCTAGGACCGGGTCCTAGAGACACGAGGAAGAAAAAAAAAAATGAAAGACAAACCTCGCGGAAGCAAAGCCCGAAGGGAAAACAAAGAAAAAAAAGAAAACAAAGGAAGAGAAAAAAAAAAAGGGGGACCCAACATTTTTCCTACAAAATGTAGGGATGAGTATGTAGGGCATAACAAATGGTGACTATCTGGGACAGATGCCTTAGTGCATTTGAGAACTTTAGAATCTCTGGTTAGAAAAACTAGAATAAATATTTACCTGGAGCATTCTTCTTGTAAGATACGAGGCGTTTGAGAGAGATCCAGTTCATCAATAATTCAGATCTTTTGGCCTTTCTTCAGTTGTGAAGTGTGTGCTTTGAAACAAAGCTAAGCCGATAACCCCCAGGAGAAACAGAGAGATGGAACTAAGAGAATCAAGCCAAAGTCATTGTATCTTACACGTTTCCTGAGATACCAAAATTCTCCATTCTTCAGTTCTTTATTTTCTATCTTTTTTTGGGTGGGAAGGCGGTAATCCTTTCACCGTGAACATTAAGCTTAGCTAATTTTGATGGTGGTACTTCTTTCACCTCACCACCCATTGTTAAATTACTAAATAGGAGAGAAAGCTCCAGACCCAGGATATTTTAAATGATCTTCAGACTTGGTCAATTGATCAGTGCAAACAATCTGTCCTCAGGGTGTCCGATTACTTGTTTCTTGAATTTTCCTTTAACTAATATATAGACTGTCGAGATGTGAATCCGATGAAGATTACTCATAACCTCTTACCATACCCACAAAATAAATCCAGAGAGCAGACAAATTCCACCATGATAACGATAGATTCCAAACTCTCCGGCATGCATAAAGCACTGTTCCAAAGACTAGATGTTATGCAAAGCATACCGATCTACAAGATGAAGGCAACATGTAGGAAACCTGAAAAGAAAAAGAAAACAAGGAGAAACCAAAAGCAAACAAAAACCAAGAAGAGGCAACCCTAGAGGGTGACCAGCAAAAACTATTTACAAGGCACTCCAAACGGAGCACCAAGAAAGAGTATTTACAAGCAAGAAATATACATATATTACAACCTTGGGCCAACTCACCACCTAACCTATTCAAAGTAATGCTTGAGAAACTTCCCATTGACCGGAAATGGAATGGCTTCTCTAGTCATAGTATTGAGGTGATAAGTGTTAGCCCCATAGATCTCAGATATCAGGTATGGTCCAAGTCAGAGCCGTTGGAATTTAGTGTGCTTTCCCTTCTTTTCCCGAGCCTTGTCCCACAAGAGGACCAAGTCCAAAATCTAAAAGGCCTTACACTGGGATCTTCTGTCAAACCATCATTTTACTAATGCTTGGTGATGCATGAAATGTTCAAGGGCTGCATCTCTTTGTTCCTCCATCCGCACTAGGTTCAAAAGTTGAACCTCCACGATGTTGTCCCAGTTGTTGAATTCCTGCATAAACTGTAAAACTGGGATCTGTAAGTTGATGGGGAATACTGGGTTCTGGCCATAAACTAGATGGAATGGGGATGTCCCCAAGGCTTCCTTTATTCTGATATGATCCACCAAGAGAGAAAATCTAAGCTTTTGGTGCCAGTCCCCGGGGTTCCATTCTAACAGGTGTTTGATCACTTCAAGTAAATTTTTGTTGGCCGACTCAGCAACACCATTTCCTTAGGGGTAATAGTTGCTGGAAAAATTCAGAGTGACCTTTTTGTCGTAGGTCCATTCAAGTAATTGTGCTGAAAAAAATGACGGACCATTGTCACATACTATAGCAAAGGGCATTCTGAATCTTGTGACGATGTTTTCTTCCAGGAATTTTATGACTACATCTGCCATGTTGTTTTTACAAGGTATCTCTTCAGACCATCAGGTGCAATAATTGGTAGTAGTTAGGATGTACCGATGGTTGGCAGATGAGTTGGGGTTAATTTCATCAATGAAGTCAAATGCCCATTGGAAGGGTCTAGCATCAAAGATTGGCTGGAGGGGCATGGCCAGGTTTCACTCACGATGTGCCGCTGTTTAACAAGTATGACATCTCCTAATGTGAGTGTAGACATCTTTGAAGATACAGGGCCAATAGTACCCAGCCTGGAGGATTTGATGGGTAGTGGCGTTAGCTAAGCCATGCCTAGTTCCAAACTGCCCATGAAATTCTTCAATCATTTTCGTAGCCTAGTCCCTGTCTATGCACTGAGATATACCCCTTCATAATTCCTATGAAAAAGTGTTCCATTTTTTACCATGAAGTGTGCGCTTTTCAATCATAGGGTGCGACATTTGTTTGGGGGTTGTCCCTCTGAGCATCTGTTGTTCAACAATAAGTATACCAGATCAGTATATCATGGATCTTGAGTGATGAAATCCACTGTATATGTCTGGAATTTGATGTTGGGAGTCTCTTTTTCCATCGCTCTACATAGTCCCTGGCCTCAGACTATCTTCATGGGTTGCATTTCCAAATCATACTCTTGGAGGATGGCCATCCATTTCCCCCATCTTTCACCCAATTCACTCTGCATCAACAGAGACTTACCAACCTGGTCTGGGATGATAGTATGCACTTTGCTCCGGAGAATGTAATACTAAAATTTATTCATAGCGCAGACTAGAGAAAAGGTCTGCTTTTCCAAAGGTGAATACCAGACTTCAACGTTCTTAAAGGGGAGCTCATGAAAGCTATTGGTCATTCTTCCCCCTCAACCTTTTGAGTCAGAACTGTCATGGTAGAATGTGACAAGGAAAAGGAGTATATGTGACAAGGGAGGGAATAGTCTGGACTAGCCAAGAGTGGTACCTCTATAATCATTTGTTTTATCTAGGTGAATGCCCGCTTTGCCTTGGGACTCCACTCAATCTTAGTATCTTTCTTCATCATTTCATTGAGTGGCTTTACTATCTTGACGAATCCCGTGATGAACCACCAGACAAAATTGATCTTCCCAAAGAAAGACCTAATTTCCTTCTTGCTTCAGGGCATCTATAGATTCAGCAGTGCTTCAATTCTCTCAGGGTCAATGGATATACCCTTCTCGAAGATAATATGCCCGAGCAGCTTCCTTTTAGTGACCCTGAATATAAATTTCTTAGGGTTGAGGATATTCTGTACCAACAAAATCTCTCACAAATTTGGGCGAAGTGGGTGGAATGAACATGCCTATCATGGGAAAAGATGGTCAAATCATCCATGTAGATGATTATGCACCGGTTCACTAGGCCTTTGAACGCAATGTCCATAGCCTTCTCAAATGTGGCTCTTGTGTTTATCAGGCCAAAGGGCATCCTCCAGTATGAAAATGTTTCCCACTTGGTGGTAAATGTCATTTTGTCTCTATCTTTTTACTTAACCATGACTTGGTTATACCTGGAGTACCCATCTAGGAAGGACATCATTTGTGATCCGTTGACGATTTGCAATACCTCATCCAACGAGGGGAGAGGGTGATTATCCTTCTTCGATGCCTTGTTTAAATTTTGAAAATCCATGCAAAGGCAGTTCTTGCCACTTTTCTTCCTCACAGGGATGAGGTTGGCAACCCACGTAGTATGCTAGATTGGGAAGATGATCCGGGCTGACAGTAGTTTTTGAACCTCCTAATGAATTAGAGGCTAGATTAGTGGGTTAACTAGTCTTTGCTTTTGCTAGAAGGGCTTAGCATCAAGTTTTATTGGGATGGTATGAGTCATGATGGATGTATCATAGGTCTTCAAATCCTCATACCCCCATGCAATTATATTGATGTATTCTCAAAGAACTATGAGAATCTTCTCCTTTTCCTCAGGGGAGTAGGAGGTGCCAATGTGTACCAGTTTCTCTTCACCGACCTGGCCGATGTTCACTTTTTTGAATTTTCCTCCCTTGGAGGAGGATGATATCTTTTCTCAGCCCCGAGGGTCTGAGTCGAAGTCTCGTTCTAGTGCTACCATCCCTTTAGGGATGGTGTTGGTTGGTAATTCTATGATCCCATTGTCTTCTTCACCCTGCCCAGTGTCGTCGTGATCCCTTTCTTCCACTATCTGGTCTTCAAAAATGCCAATGTTGGCCATGAAGGCCAAGATATGTTGGTCATCTTCAAAAACCTAAAAATGGGTGACATTGTCTGGGATAGACGAGGTGGGGATCATCTCAACAGAAAATTTCTAGATTTGGGAGCTAGTCATTGGATCAAGAGTGTTGGCGGATACAACAAGGGCATCTGGGACAGTTTCTTTTTCAGGGAATGAGTTCAATGTCAAAGGCATCAAAATATTCAATCAGGCTCCATGCCCAGTTGCGGTATGCATCCAGCCTTTTATTGTGGCAAGTGTATTAGCTCTGGACTTTCTTTACAATCAACTCTGAATCACCCAGCACCCAGAGGCAAGTGATTCCCTTTCTTAGTGAAAATAGGAGTCCAAGGACCAAGGCCTCGCACTCCCTAACATTGTTCATGCAGTTGAAATGAAACCCATAAGATGCGAGGAAGGATTTTCCCAGCGGGTTGATCAATTCCACTTTGGCCCCACAGCCTTGTTTGGACCGGGACCTGTCAAACTTCAAGGTCCAAAAACCACTGTTTGTTGTTTGGGGCTGGGAAGGAAAAGTGGCCTTTGGAATATTTTTGGGAAGGTTGGGAGGTGTTTCCTTTAGCTTTGATAGTGCTTGGGTGAGGTTTCCCTCTAGAGAAGCCTATGGCTAGGATTCCTGGACTGGCGGCATCATGGAGACATCACCAGAGTGATTGTTGGGTCCAGGCATATCTAAAAAGTGTTCCTTATCCTGGAGAGCGTTGATGTGTTGGGTGGCTGCAAAAAAATAGGGCTCACACTCTAGTTCTGAATGTTTTTGATAATGCACACGGCACCAGGTGCCAGACAAGAGTGTAGTAGGGGTCGCTGTGACACCTTGAGAGTTAACCTCACCCCTTAGCTTTTTGTCCAGGTCCTATGTTCTCTGGGAAACTATGGGATCTTCCCTAGGGTGAAATCAAAGGTCAAGATTTCTAGGGGTTGGTACACTCTTGGGGAATTCTCAGAGAGGAGGACTTCATTCACCCTCCCGACTTTGGTGAGGGCTTGTTTCATCCAGGGCTCACTTTCTACCCAGATCTGGTTAGATTCTCCCTCCCAGGGGAGCCATAAGTGGGAAAATTTGGTAGAGAAATACCCGTTAAGGGACTTGGACCAATTCTAACTTAAAAACATCCTATAGGTCTCTGAGATGTCCACCACTTGGATGTCAATTACACTTGCTATCCCAGGGTCTTGGATGAGCTGAATCTAGACATTTTTCAGCTCACCTACCATTTTTACAACAATTTTGTCTAGTTGGACTATTGTGCCGTTGGATGGAGTAGGATACAATCCAAGCCTCTGACATATGGATAAGGGCATGATGTTACCTGAAGCTCCAAAATCTACCAAGCAATTGTGAAGGTTCTTCCTGTTAGAGTACATAGTTTTCCTCACTTATTAATTATATCATGTTGATATTAATTATTAAGTTAGTCATACTCTATTTTTCACTTAAGCTTTCTCTTAGGTTAGCTTTTTCCTTTTTTTAGGGTTTCATTCACCTTTAAGGTTGAATACTTGTAATTGTTTTTTGCATACTCTTGGAATACATTTTTCAGCTCTCACATCTTGAGCACAGAAGGGTTTCATATTTTTCCATCTTTTGCTTCATTCTTTGTAACAGGTATCTTGCATGCAGATTGGTCTTGGAAGTTGAAGTTGTATCTCTCAATTTCTACACGGTATTAGAGCCATTCTGTTGCTGCTTGTTCGAGTTCTTTTGAAGCTGTGGATCAAGCATCCTTTTTTCTATTGTTTTAATGGATCTGGGGAGTCTCATTTTTTTGGTGCACTTTGGGAAAAAACCAACCTCATAGCTACGTCTAGAAGGCCGAAAAACCCTAGAATCCATATAAAACATGACCTATTTGGCCTCCGGAGCATCTGAGAGAAATTTTTTTGCCCTACTATTGTCGTACGGGCACGAAAATAATTTTTATTTTTATTTTTTTCAAAAAAAAAAAAACAAAACATTATAAAACAATGCCTACTGTGTTATTTTAATTGCACCACCGGCGCTCAGCCCCGCCGCCGCCCGCGCGCCACCCTCCGGCCACTGCGCCGCCACCGGACCCCGCCACCACAACCGCCTCGCCCGGCCGCCACCGCCGCCTAGCCCGGCTGCCATCTCCGCCGACATCGCCACCCACCGGCCACCCCCGCCTGACCGAACATCCCATGACGGCCATACGACCGTCAAATTGTTTCCCGGGACTGTGTTTTTCTAGGGAGCTTGTCTTTTGGGGGTACCTGTGCCTTTTTGGCTCTACAGGGCTCATACGGACTCAGATTTTTGATTTCCATATATTGTCAAAAAGCTCTTTCTGAGACTGTCACTCTCATCTAGGTTTTATTTTCTAATTTTTCCATTTTTTTACTGGATTTTGTAGTCAAAGATGCACCTTCTTTTGTGCTCCTGTTCTACTTCTGAAACTCAGGTTTTTCACTGGTTCTTTGTATTTTTTTCTTCATTTTGTGGTGTACGGGAGTTAGCTTGATAGTGTGTGGGGGGGTGCATATTTCTTTCTGCATTTTAAATTCAGAGAGACCCTTCTTCTTCCATCTTATTCTCTTAATGTCAAACACATCCATTGTCATTCTGACTCCACATAACTACCACACATGGAAGCCATAAGTGACCAGAATCCTCATGTCACGATGCTTATGGTCCTGCCTAGATGCAGCTCAGCCTGTTCTACCAAGGCCTTATGAGGCTCTTATGCACAAGAATATGATGGATGAGGCAATGGGCCTCATTTCCTTGAATGTTTTAGATGGGTTTCTATTCCACTTGTATGGTCTGACCACACCCAGGGATATGTGGGACAAGTTTTCCACCTTGTTTGGCACAATGAATCAGTGTAGAGTCCTCCAGATAGATGCAGAGTTCACCTCCTTGGTACCTGAATCATTCACCAACATTGAGGACTTCCTGATGAAGTTCAAGTCTCTTCGATCTATTTTACAGGTTGCTGGAAAGATGAAGTTAGATGATGAGTGTATCTTCCTGATACTCTCAAAGCTTCATGGTCCTTATCAGATTTTCACTTCTACCTTCTACTCCACTATGGATGTACTAGATGAATGTCATGTTATTCCCTCTTTTGAGACCTTCTATGACAGGTTAACTCGTGAGCAGTCCAAGCTCAGTCAGATGGATTCTCTTACAGGTTCATAGCCACAGGCATTGCTTGCCAAGTCATCTTAGGATACACAGAAGATGAAGCTGAAGCAGATATCTGATTCCTCTTCTCAGCACTCTACTGGCCCACCATCTTCTTCTAAGAAGGAGAAATAGAAGAATGAGAACCCTATCTATTCCTATTGTCAGAAGGGGTCCCATGATGAGTCACATTATTTTTAGAAGAGATTTGATGGCTATGAGAAATAGATTGCAGATTTGCGAGCTCTCCTCCAGAAGAGAACTATTTCCTCTCCATCCTTTTCCACCTCACAGGGGTCTACTTTTTAGTCTTCTACCTCATCTTTGACATCTGATTAGGATTTTGGATAGGGTCATGCATTACGGGCTTCCATTGCATCCCCTTTCCAGGTCCCTCGGAGACTGGATTCAGGTGCTTCTCACCATATGACATCTTCTCCAGAGATCTTCTCTTCTATTGAGGCTTCTCCCATTCCCCACATTCTCATGGGGAATAAAAATTTTATGCCAGTCTGTGGGAAAGGTTCTGTACACATTCAGGATGGCACATTCAATGATTTATTGTATGTCCCATCTCTATCTACAAACCTTCTCTTGATTTACTAGATTACACACAGTGGATCCGGGAAGACAGTTGCGTTCACGCCAGATTCAGTCTTCATTCGGGATAGTGTGACAGGTGGCATTGTTGCTATAGGGACAACTGATTATTCCACCCATCTCTATACCTTCACACATTTTGGTCCACCATCTCCATTATCAGAGCTTAGCTCTCCTCTTCTACGAGAGCATCATGTGGTGCAGTCAGGTCACTTGAACCTCTGTGTTGTTCCTGAGACCACTACTGTGACTGCTACACCACATCTTGCTGAGGTTCTTTCTCTTTAGCAGGACTCTTCTTCAGCACTGCTAGACCCTCCATCTCCCTTCATCAAGCCACCAGGTGTAGTTGTTGAGGATTATACAGAGGACACTCATCTCCTCTCTCATGATAGTGTCAGCACACCTGTCATACCACTTGCATTGGGGATTCCATTTTAGGATCCTCGTGTCTTCTCATTTGAGCATCAACTCGGCCTTCCAATGACACCTCATCTTTTGAGGTCACCTCTTTAGTGCTCACTTCCTTTCACTCCTTTGTATTAGCTTACCTCTTGAGCTTTGCTTAAGGGGGGGTGTTAGAGTACATAGTTTTCCTCACTTATTAATTATATCATTTTGATATTAATTATTAAGTTAGTCATACTCTATTTTCCACTTAAGCTTTCTCTTAGGTTAGCTTTTTCCTTTTTTTAGGGTTTCATTCACCTTTAAGGTTGAATGCTTGTAATTTTTTTTTGCATACTCTTGGAATACATTTTTCAGCTCTCACATCTTGAGCATAGAAGGGTTTCAAATTTTTCTATCTTTTGCTTCTTTCTTTGTAACAGGTATCTTGCATGCAGATTAGTCTTGGAAGTCGAAGCTGTATCTCTCAATTTCTACACTTCCCTTGTATGTTCAAGCCTATTAAGAAGGGAGGATCCTCAGTGTTTCCCTAGAAGATAGCCGTGTTGGCATCATCAAAAGTGGTAGTCTTAGGTGGGCGACTGACAGTTTCCAGGTGTGGGAATGTAAACTGGTCCTTTACCAGCCTGACTCAGGGTGTGGTAGGGAGTTCGTGGGTTGGTGAAGGAATTAGCCTCAAAGGCTGGAATAGATTCATCAAAGAACCCCTGTAATTCAAGTTCTTCTTCATCTTCCTTGTCTTCTCCAAAGAAGATGGTCTCACTGATGAAGGCACCGTGGGTGGGCTCTTGAATGGGGGGTTCCAGAGGGGAAGGATCAGCAGTTTGTTGTCTGTCCAGCTGGGAGATCATAATGACCTTTTCTAGCATAGCACAATTCACCTCAGAATGGGATCCCGTATCATGAAACCTACACTAGTTGGTCAGAGGCTAGAGTTCTATGACTGGCATGAAATGAGAAGGTATAGCACCACCCTGATTGGTGTTTTGATTTGGAGGAGGACCTCCAGTGTTAGTGTTGTTGGTTGGGCCGAGGCCCGTTATTGTAATTCCTTCCTCTGGAATTGGTATTTCATTGGCCGAAGAAGATATTCCCTCTCTGGGAATTGGTGTTGTGGGGTGCAAGAGACCCCACCTTTAGCTGTCCCATGTCCATAGTCAGTGAGGACAATAGTTGCCAGATGGATTCAACCTTGGTGGACAGCTAGGTGTTTGCGTCACAATGTGATGGTTGTTATTGTTGGTTCCCGGGCAAGGTAGCAGCAGGTACTGAAGTCGAGGGTGGCAATCCTCCAACCAGGGATGACTAGAAGAAAGGCACTCCGAAAGGTTGTGTCTATGGTTGTTATGTTAATTGCTGCAACTGGTTCCATGGAATGAATTCCAAACCTGGTATTGTCTGAGTTTGAGATGGACACACATACTAGGATTGTTGGTCTATCAAAAGTGGTGGGGGATTCATGGCCATCATAGGGTCACCTATTGCTTGATTGGGGTTGTATTCCCTGACGTAAGAAGTTCCACCGGGTATCATGTTGAAAGGCATGCTCTGCCCAATCCCACCTGGAGATTTGTTAAGACCGTGGGACAATTCCAAGGCTAGGTTGTAAACTTTTTCCAGATTATCCCAGTCGGTGGGGGTGGCAGTTCTCCATAAGAGAGTAGCAACAAAAGGGTCCATTGTATTTAGGTATGTCTGTATTGTCACTTCCGGGGATGGGACGAAAGGACCCATGCACCACTTCAAGGCGCATTGGAACCTATGATTGAATGTTGCAAGGGGCTCATTTAGTTCCTTCCTGATGGAGATGAACTAGATATGGGACCATGCTAGGTCCACATGTATGCAAAAGGCTGCTAGGAAGGTGTCCTCCATGTCTTGCCAACTGTTGATTGAGTTGGCGGGCAGGTTGAGGTACCAGTTCAACTCGTTCTATCCCAAAGACAGAGGGAACATTTGGGTCACAACGTCTTGGTGTTGGATCTAGTGTCGGTTCATGGCATCTTTGTATGCCTACAAATGCTCTTTTGCGGTCTGTGATCCTAAGTGCTCATATCGAGGACAAATCTTTTTTGGATGTGCGGGGAGATCATTGGTTGCACCCAGAAAAGTTCCCGTTAGGGATTGTATGTTTCTAAAGTAAGCAGTTATCGGGGGTGTTGGATTTTTATGAGGTTGAATGTTAATCCCCAGGTTGCCTAGGAGACTTGGGTATTGTGAGATGTAGTAGACCCCAAGAAAATGTTGGTTGGCTTGGCTTGCGGGGTCTGTTTCTTTTGAGCGGGAGGCTCAAGTTTGATAAACCTTCCAGAATTAGGGGCTGATCTAAGGATTCTTTTGAATCGGGCTGATGAAAATGATCCAATCCCACTAAAGGTCTTATTCCTAAAACTATGTCTTGGGGAACCCTCAGGTGGTGTATAGTCTAAATCCTTAGAAGGGGATGAGATTATGCCCTCCCTCTAGCATGAGTTTCTGTTGATGGGGGTTTGTGACCGGGTCCGCCAACAAATGTAAGTTGTCACTGGGTATCGGGGTACCGACCAGCTTTGCCTGTAAAGGTTGTGTAGAGAAATGAGATTCTCTGGGTCTTCAAGCACATGAGAGTTGGGTCTCGACCATGTGGGAGCTAAGTTGGGCATTGTGATTGTTTTGTTCGTGGGGATATCTGGTTATCTCGGCTCATCTTCTCTAGGGATTTAGGTAAGTAGGGTCTCCTGCAAGCGTTCATTAATCATCAAATAAACTTCAAAAGATATATCAGATTTAGAATTATTCCATCTATCTATAGTCATGCAAATACATTCAAAACATCAACCAAGCTCTAACATTCAACATTATCAGATTTCCACAATCCATTTAAATCAATGTTTTTGCTTCTGGATTTGATTGTGTAAGTTTTTTGGATGCTAAACAAACTTACACAATCAAATCCAAAAGAAAAAAAATTGAAGGTCTAACATGCTACACTAAAATACTAAATGTGCGCATAACCATCAGTTCATACGTATTCAATAATGAGGAAAAAGAAGGTAGTTAATCTACTTAAAACATTAGAGCAAGGGACATAAGAAACATACAGCATGAAAAGTATTAAGTCAGAGATTGAGAGACCAACAACAACATTGCTGGAATCCTTCTTTCTTCATTAATGGTGTTCCAACATCACTGGTGAGTACATAAATAGGCTCTAGGGGAGCATCTATCTATTGAAATCTTCTGAAGGCTAAGGAGCATTGAGCTCTGCAACCATGAGAACTAAAAATACTATAACTATGGACTGCAAAATTATCAATTTCATTGACCCTTGGAATGAGGTCAGACTTATTATTTATACACAACTCGCCCTAAAAATTAACCTAACTTCATCTTTACACTCAACCAATAAAATATAATTTCTGGTGGCCGGTAACCTGCACCATGCTACAAAGACCCCCAAATGGAAAATGTCTGACATGTCAGAAGAATGATACAAGAAAGGAGGAGTGGAAGAATCAGCCTCGAGAAGAGATCCAGAGGGAGAAAAGAAGAAATCTGATCCCCTACATGCCTCATCAATGGAAAACCGGCTCCCTATCTCTGATGCCCCAGGTGTTATGTTGGAGTGGCGCCTTGGGAAGACCACCTGTTAGAACCATCTTGTCAAGCCGACATGCCTTGCTAGAGTCACCCACCTTCTGACACCCTTATTAACTACTTTGAAAGTGACCAATCAGCTTTGGGAAGTGAGACATGGGTCACCTTAAAGAATACAAGAATATTGGATCTGGAATTCCCAGATCTAGAAGCTTGCGCCCCCAAAAAATAAATAACACAACCTATGCATGGTTGATGGAATTCTCTAGACTCTGAAGAACCTTATTGTTCCTTACTATTTTTGAATGCTTCCAATACTTGGCTTACACCTTCTTCATCTATGTCCTTAATACTATCCCATCGACTACGAACAACCTCCAAATTTTCCTCAACCTCTCCAGCCCTGTTCTGGAACTCATCTACCATATTCACAACATCATGTGCCCAGATCATCATCTTGGATAATCTTGATAGCCTGCCTTGGTCAAAGTATCTGGAAATCAGATACATGGATTCCATCTATTCATTAAATTTACTAAGGATGTAGTCCTCTGGGGTGCATGTCCCAGTGGTGAAGGGATCGAATCACGATACTCTGACCACAAATGCCTGAAATAGGCCCAAGGGATATTGAGCTGTGGTCACTTTCTCTTTTAGGGCCTTAGCAAGTTCCTTGCATACCTTGATTTTGAGGCCAAGTTTGGAGTACTGGGCCTAGAGGGAATCATATGGTTCATCTCCCAAAATTCCTACCTCTATGATAGCTTCTTCTCTGGCATTGCGGATATCTTCCAACCCGAACTTCCACTTTTCATAGTTTTCTAAGTCTTGCTCCCATACAAGAGTGGAGCCATTTTCCTGGCTAATGAGGATGTTGACCTGGTAAAGATCTGGGAGGGACACTGCTAGAAATTGTCTTATGGCAGCTATCTTCTTGGTGACTCACCCATCCATAGCCTGCGCCTTCTTCTTCATGGCCCGGAGAGAATCCACGGCACCCTATGCAAGTAGCAATCTAGAGGAAGAGGCTTCCAGGTGGATCTTAGCCAAAGGCTATGTAAGTCCTACCAGAAGTGCAAGGAGATTAGCATTGGTCTCCCTTACCTCCCTTAACTTCTGGCCCTATTTAACGTATTGGGCCTCTACTACTTTGGTGGCCTCTCTCAACAGGTCCAATTCACCTTGCTTATCTCTTCTCCCTAGTGCCACTTCTCTAATGTTGTAATATTCAGGCCTTATAGCCGCTATATATGCATCTAGAGGAGGTTTTGTGATAGTTACAACTATGTTTCCTATTGGACCAGTCTGGAGGGCATGAACTATCCATGACTTCTTAGGCTTATGAGCCCCTGCATTTTGGGCCATCATTTTAGCCAAGGAGAGCAGAACACCTGATGTGATCACCGGGGCCTTTCTTTTTCTTGATTCTACCAGCCATTGGGGCAGCTAAGATGGATTTATTGTTAAGACCCGGGCCTCCAAATTGTTTTTAGAATTAGGCGGCGTGTTCCTAGAATGTACAGTATCATTGGGCTCTCTTTCTTTGTCTTGTTCCTACTCTTGCTTCTGCTCTCCGGAGGCCTCAGTATTTTCTGCCGTGTGGGCATCCTCCTTTGTGATATCTATAACTTCTTTTCCAGCATCAATATCACCAGTATCTTTGGGGACTTCCTCGTCCCTCTCAACATCAATTGATCTAACATTTACATTTTTTGGGAATTCTCGGTCATCCTGCTACTGTTGTTCTTTGACCTCAGTGGCCTCGTCTGCTGGAACATCTTCCTCTATTGGAACATCTTTTGGAGGTGGGTGAGGTCTCTAGCCAAAGTTTAATAATGCGGCCACCTCTACTACCTCACCAAATGTACTCTGGGGCATTTGGTCACCCAGAGTAATTGAAGGCCTCTGGAGCGTGATGAATGGGGGTACAGTTGATCCCGTAGGTCTGGTTTCCCCAACTATTAGCTTCTCATCTATGGTTTGCCTTGGTGTATCTTCGATCACTTAGACCGGTGTCTTCTCCCACTCAAGCTCCCTTTTCCTTTCCTCCTAGGTTTCCTTTTCTGATGCAGCTTCTTCTTCTGGGACTTCCTTTTTTGCAAGGATCTCTCCTTTATCTTGAGCGGCGATCTCTTCAACTATGTGATCAATATCCTCATGCAAATTCATGAGTTCATCCGCCCCAAACACATCGTAAAAATCATCATGTGGAGGAGGGCTATCAGGAATATCCTCAAGTTTGGGGGAATCCAAACTAACATAAACTGGAGGCATATATGGCATACCGAGGCTAGCGGCTACGCTTGGAGTGGGGGTCACCTTTTTCTTCTTCTTTCTCAGAAATGGGACCCCAGTCTCCAAAATACTGGTAAACTCCACCTCAACAAAATTATGTTTGCTCATCATTACAGCCAACGACGGGGATCCCGCCAGGTGAGAAAATGCCATTGGAGTCACGAGGAGACCATAGGATATCTATGTGCTTATCTGCTTGCTATCCAACCTTGCCAGCTCCATTTGTTTCTATAGTTGTATCATTATGGGGGTTGGGCTTTGGGGAGGTACCTTAGCTAGGTTACTTTCTTTTTCTTTTCCCTTACTTGTGCTAGGTCTAGCAGTGGCAGCAAAAGTTGAAGCGGACCTTTAGATAATCGATCCCTTCCGAGTGCTTTTGGGACACACCTGGGAAAAATAATTATGATTGGCCTCCAAAATGGGGTGGCATACTCCCTCAATTATCAAGTCTTCTAGGGTGGCCCAATCCATTGGAGGGAGATCCAACTTGTCTAATCCTTGTCCTTTGTATGCTGGGTCTTCTAGTGGCCCATCATCTAAAAATCCCTTCAGAAAAGTTTGAAGTTCAAGTGCCTTCATGAGTCCCTTGGACATCCGTGAATGTTGACGGGCCCGAAGATGAAAACTGTCCTAACAGTCCGCCCAAAAATCTTCAATATCTTCTTTGTGTGGGGGGGGATGACCGTGGAAGTGCCAAGGAAATCTTGCCTAGAGGATCATAATTCTTCCTAGTGTGGTGGAATTCCACCAATCCCAGGCTCTTCAACTCACTATCTGCCTCCCTTGCTGCGGTGAGGTAGAACGTATAATTCTCACATGAAACTAGGAATGGGATGTTAATGACCTTCTTCAATGTGAAGAAGGTGTGCAGGTCCATTATCTACTGGTAGAACTCCAAAAGAATGATTCTATCCACCCAATACCAGGGAAGAAGATAGGGTTTCCCGGAGAAGTCAGTCACCCAAATGTAGGTGTGTTTCTATAATTGAATAAAATAATGGCCGTAAGTACTGACCAAGTTCATTGCCTCCTGTGATAATCGGTACCCAGAGTCCTGAGTAAGTGTTAGAATATTTTGGTAAATGAAAGCATCATTTACCTAGCAGAAATTTAGGAAACTGAGTTCCCATTGGACTTGGAGATAATGATCCCATGGTGTTAACTGGCCTGACCCATTCCCAAGTTAACCTACTATTCCCAAACCCATAAAAGTCGGTCTTTGTTGGGCCAGTGCCCATAGCACATAAGATGTCATATAGAACTTGGAACATTAGACGACGCCCTTCAGCTGTGTGTCCACATGATTGGCTATAATAGCCACCCAGTTGAAAGTATGGTTGTGGGAGGTGATGCAGTAAAGGAAGTAATACATCCATGTTGAGAAATCCCGGGCATGGGTCAATCCGAAGATCCTGCATAAAAATATAATGCCCGCCTGAATGGGCTCTTTGAAATCCTTGCGGGGAATTTCCAACTTCATTCTTTTATAGTCCCTCTTCAGGGACTTCAACCACTGGTTATTGAGATATTGTCGGGAGACAAGGGCAGCTTCCTTGAACTCCTATAACAACTTGGCCTAGTTGATGATGATGGACCCCTTGAACTATGGAATCCGTAGCCTTGAGGCAAAAGTTGCTGCGTCCAGAGTGACAATTGTTGTTGGATATTGTAACGGCCGGGGATCAAAAAGTAGAATAGTTCGAGTAGGTACATTGTACAGTGTTTCCAGTTGACATATCAATTTTGGTGATTTCATCGAACAAGGAAAGTTTGCAGCCTTAATAATGCCGAAGGTGGCCAAATGAGTGGCCATACTGTCTCTGCCAGCCTTCAGCCTGTAGGTGGCTTGGATTAAGCCTTGCATTTCAGCCCAAAGTATGAGCTCTATGTCTGTTATTTCTTGGAATTTGAAATCCACCT
Organism: Thuja plicata; assembly: GCA_018584345.1. NCBI lineage: Eukaryota > Viridiplantae > Streptophyta > Pinopsida > Cupressales > Cupressaceae > Thuja > Thuja plicata. The sequence continues at coordinate 7,593,913 of MU224968.1, forward strand.
TGGATCCCATGAGAATGTCCACATTTGGGTATTTGGAGGTCAGTGGCAACTTTGCTAGCATCTTTTCGGCCTTGGTTTTTGTGGCCACCCGAGTGGAGGCAGAAGGTAGCTCCAGGCTATCAGGAGGAGCGATCATCTCAGACATTTCAATCACCCAATCTACAACCTGCAAGATGGGAGAACCGTCAATACATGATATAATAATAATAATTTATGCAAATTCTGGGGAAATATCACCGTGTCGCACCTATCCAAAAAGTGTTAGCATATATCAAAAATCCTAGAGTATTTAAGAAAACCATGGGCTGGATTCTGATAAACACCCAGGGGCTCTGGGGTATTTGAACCAAATGATAAAGATGGAATGAGAACTCAGGGGCCTCGACACCTAGAGTCTGAAAGAACTAGCCGTTGGCGTGTCGATGTGACCAGTAGGAAGTCGTACTCGGCCTACATGGGTTGTCACGTGGCCACGCGACGAGAGGCGTAAATGACATTAATGGTGACAAGTGGGCTGATACAAGGGAAATTGAATGCTAGATGGGACGGGGTTTGAATGCCCACTTGTGAGAAATTAATTCCACCATTACTTGATGACATGACATAGGAGAGAGAAATCTGCCATGGCTCGAACCAGCAAGTACTGAGTTTGAACCATGGTGACTCCCTCTCAATGAGCTTAATAGAATGATTTAAAATGTGATGGAGCGTGATGAGATTGTCAAGAATGGAAGGATATACAAGAGGTATACACACTAAAATATAGAGAGCTGAGTCGTATATACAACATTTACAGAGCATTTACATAATGTACAGAACTTACAAAGGCACAAAAGCTAACCTACAACAATGTACACTATATACTATATTACAACTACACAGAAGGCGAGTTACCCTCTGGCAGGGCCAACCCACCAATAGGAGGCAAACCAGGAAGAAACCCAGAAAATAGAAACAAAAACAAACAAAAGCAAAAGCAAATAAAATGGGCACCACAAAAAGGAAAGACAGAAAACCAGAGGAATGGAAAACTAGAGAAGGAAAAACAACAACCAACCAAGAAACGTGAAAGACGCAGAGAAGATGAACACAGAAAATGCTTTGCAATAGGTCCACCTTCGAATGATCACAAGAAAATACCACAAATCAACATTTAATTAGCCACTAAGCATAGGGAGCAACTCGCGGTTTAATCGCCTTAATCACCTCAATATCGCTCTGAATGCTCTAAGTGTTTTAATCACAGTAATTTTTAAAATGATAGGTAATTTCCATTTATACCCCTAGGGTAAAAATAGGTTGCGCTTTTTGAAAACTCTAGGACAAGAAAATCCTCTAGACTTCAGGCTCGGGGATTCCATGCAACCATACCTTCTTGCAGAAGAAGACATAACGACAGAGAATCCCGAAGTCTGGAATTTGACTTTGGAAAGAACACACAAACTCTGGGATTGGGTCCCGGAGACACAAGGAAGCAAAACAAAAAGAAATATAAACCTCACGGAAGCAAAGCCCAGAGGGAAAACAAAGAAAACAAAAGAAAACAAGGGGAAAGCAAAAGCGAAAAGGGGGACCCAACATTTTTCCTACAAAATGTAGGGATGTGTATGCAGGGCATAAGGAGTAGCAAACCTTTGTAGCTCTAACAAAACAACCTTTCATACTTTAGTTTTAGTGAAAGTTGTGGGTGTCATCCCCACCAAAGTTTTGTCCTCCAACCAAGGATTTATACGTAACCAAATCACTGTGTTATGAGTTTATTTGTTATGGTTTTAATGTTTTGAATTACATACTTTACAATATTTTCATTTCAATGCAAAGGAGTCTGTAAACAAAGAACAACAAGTTTATGGTTAATCAGTTAAGGTATTAAGTTAAAGTTTTATAAGTATTGATTCATCCCTCCACTCTCAGCCCTTACTTTCCATACATTATTCCAACAATTGATATCAGAGCAGTTACTCTTGAGTTAAAGGGTTTGACTACTTGAAAGCTAAAGAACCTAGTCATGGAAAGTTATAGGAAATATAAAACATTTGATGGTCTTGAATCTGAATGGGAAAGATGCAAGAGAGTTAATCATTGATTTGAAGAAGAAACTTGAAAGATCTCTAAGGACTAGACTGAGATTTATGATGAACTAAAGTTTACTCAAGAACAAGTTGATATACTTGAAACAACATCTGAAGGCAGTGTTAGTGATGAATCTGAAACAACTATAAAAGAGTTACTGGAAAAGAATGATACCATTACCGAGAAATTGACCTAATGAAGATAGATCTTGAAACCAACATGATAAGGATGACCAAACTGATTGAAGGAAAAAGGATTTATGAAGATGAAAAGAAAATGGCAGAAGATGACAAAAGACAAGTTGAGATGAAGCTACTGGAAAAAGATAATGAGATCATGAGAATGACACAAGTTCACTATGACATGGCCAATAAACTTCTATGCGCAAATCAAGACAATACCAAAAAATAATTTGAAAATCAAGCGATGAGAGTTGAAATTGAAAGATTGGAACATAGATTGAAAGCTGAGAAAGATGCAAATGCAATACTGAAAAGAAATGAAGAAGCACTAAACTCTTTGGATCAACAATTCAAGAATCAGAAACAAAGAAATGAAAAAACATGCATTGGATACAAAGAGGAAAGCGCCACCGAGAAAGGAGAATCATCAAAAGCACAAAGAGATGAAAGTATTGCATCCCCACCGAGACAAAAGAAGCAAAGTTACAATTATTGTGTGAAGCATAGACATACTGCTAATGTCTGCAGGAGTAGGAAAGGTAAATCACCGAGTATAGATAAGTTTGATGGTTATTGTTTTAGATGCAATAAGTATGGACATCAGGCATTTGAATGTAGAACTAATCTGGTCAATAATACAAGAAAGCCTAAGTTTGATGGATACTACAAGAATTATAAAAAGTTTGGACACAAAGATGAAGAATGCAGAATGAATAAAAGGAATGATAACTGGAAGCCCAACCGAGAGAATGCTAAAACCAAATGAGCGGGTATTTTTATACCATGGGATTATAACAGAATAGTTTCATTTTTATCCTATGGAAGGTATGGACACATTGCTACAAACTACATATTGATGCACGAAAGGAACAACAAAAGAGCTTGGAGAACTCCTGGCATGGCATGTTTTTATTGTCATAAGGTAGGACACCTTGCAAGGAATTGTAGAGACTGAGGTGATGCATTGAGTGAAGATGAATCTGAAGTAAAAACTCCTACTACTGTTGAGGAAATCCAAGATCAAATGACTAAGACATGGAGGAAAAAGACTCAGGATGAAGGGACATAATCTGGAAGCACATACTGCACCATCTCTACCGAGTTGGTTGCACCGAGCTCCACCTAATTGGTGAGAAGTATGTAGGGACTGAAAACTTATTGAAAATCTTATTTAATTTTCGAAGTATTAGATTTGAGATCCATATTAGAATATTAAGATGCATATGGATAAGTTGTGAGTTTGAAATATTATGTGTAGTTATTTTGTTTTATTCGGTTAAGTAAAGTCACTATATAGTTTATGAATATGAAAAAATGGACTTGGCAAAGCATCTGTTGTAAAACCTAATAGTTGTTGGAACCCTAATCGAAGGAAATCTATAAATAGGGCAGTTTGTAGTTCATTTTAACTTACCATTTATGAAGCATTTGAGCACGTTGTAGGTGATCATTTTTGGCATCCACTGAATGATACGAGAAGGTATTTTTGAATCAATTCAAGAGAATTTTGAGAGCATTTCTGGCTAATTTATATTACTGAGCTACATTTGTGAAGTAATATTGAGTTGAGCATGCCCTAGTTCATATTTAACCTATCTTGAGAAGTTATGGCACCAAGAGTCCAGAGATCCACATTGGTTAAGGATACAAAATCTGTTACTACTAAGCACAAGATGCCCCTAGTGATAACATTACAAAAAATATGATGGGAGTGTTATCATCAATCCATCCACAAGTAATTCTGAATGATGATGTGCGTACTTTTATACATTCCAAAATTGAAGATCTTTATCAAGAAGAAATTGATGCATCATTCAAAAAATTATGTGTTAACCAGAAATTGAAGGATGAGCATACTCACCTGGAAGCGAAGAATATGACCCACATAATGAACATACCAAGGGTATTCAAACCCAAATGGGTAAGAATGGTACTCAACCGAGTACACATGAAAACCATGTGGTTGGATGGATCGATAAAAATTACAAAGGATGTTTTACATCTCATTATTGGATTACCTATTGGTGATAGACCCAAGGTCGTGAAGCAAATTGAAATAGGTAAACTTACCGAGTTTACAAAGGCACTTTGGGATGGAAAAGGCATGTAGATATCTACTATTGAAGACCCTGAGCTAAGGTATGCATGCAGAATTCTATCATACCAAGTATTTCAATCATCCAGAGTGGAGAACGTACCTTGTAGTGTTGTAGACTTAGCATACAAAATTGTGAAGAAGGGACTGAAAATTGATGTTTGTGAGATTTTATTGAAACAAGTGGATGACAACATGAATACCATTCAAAAAGAAAAGACCAATTCTCTGAAGTTTACTTCAATATTGGTATGTATATTCTTCTATTTTCAGAACTCTTTCCCTTTGATTGGTGATATAGTATAGAAGACAGACAGACCGATCATATACCATATCAATGAGTGCATACAAAGTTTAGGTGATAACTTTGACACTATAATGGCTGATTATTTTACAAAGTTTCAAGCTAGAATGCACAAGAGACACATAATACCACCTCAAATGAATGTAAAATATCAAGAAAACATTTGTTTTGAAGTTGATATTGATGAATGTTTAGAAAAGGTAGTTGAACTGAGAGAAGTATGGATAGAACCTATGGGATATGAGATGAACATTGATGAAGCATCAAAATAGATAAAAGCCCTACTGGCACAACCCATTGGTCCTAAAGCTCTGAGATATGGCACTTATGAGTATGTTAAAGAGAAAAGAAAGCACACCATTGTTATACTTAAGGAAATAAGGAAAATAGAGAAGATGATTGACAATCTGTCAAAGACTCTAGTAGAAGATGAAACTGGTAATGCAAAAGCTATTGCTGTAGCTGACAAGAAACTGGCTATATTACCCTCACCGAGTACTACTAGAACAAAAGGAACACCAGATCCTCTATACAAGCAAAAGAGAAGGCTATAGCCGAGATTGTTCAACTGAAAGATAGAACATATACAATAACTAGAGGAGGAAGGCAAGTTGTTCAAATGAGAAGAAGACTTAATCTTGGAAAGGGAAGTGACACAGAATTTGACAAGGCAGATAAGTCTATTCCTATAGCAAGTTTTGAAAATGTACCAAAGAGTCTAGATGATTTTATTGAATCATTAAAGAAAATTGGAGGGATTTTAGGATTCAAGCAGACCAAGTATGAGAAAAGAAATGATGAAGATAAGAAGAAAATTGAAGACGCTATGGTAGAAACACTTCTGAACTACTGAGTTACACCAATTGAACTTGGTAATGATATACCACAAGAGTTGTATCATAAAATTGCTTCTAGATGGAAATATGCTATGAACACTGAAAAGAAAATGAGAGAAACGTCATTAGTTCACACTATCCCTGACCTAGCACCATCAGAGATCAAAGAAGCATGAAGATATATTCCAAAGATTTTATTGTCAAGGGAAGAGCCCTCAGGATAATGAATGGATATATGGAATCTGTAGAAAAGGAGATAACACTAAAGTGGAGAAAGATATACAACTTAGATAATAGTAAGAATGGAGAAGCATAAACAAGTCAACAAGGAAGCATGAGTAATCAAGTAAAGGAAACCACTACCGATATACAGCCAATTGATCTAACTGTAGACAAAGGAGAGATACTCATTGACGACATCACAGAAGAAGTGGACCTTGCAGAATAGTTATAGAAAGATGAGGATATCATGGATACTCAAGTTCAGAAAACCGAGTGTATGGATGTTGATTTAGATCCATTATAGAGTCATGAACCAATATTGACACAAGTTCTGAGTTACACTAAACAATCAGATACTGCAACTGATATTGCACAATAAGAACCTAAGGACACTAAGACAGAGAAAGAGAAAGAAAAGGTAGAAGGAACTCAGACCACCGAGACCAAGCAAGGAAAGACAATCGAGTTGGTACTACCAACCGACACCGATGGTCAACAATAGAAAATTTCTCCTACCGAGACAACAAATGTTCATGATACATAGAAAGAAAAGCCCTAGGAATAAAATCTTAAGAAGGAAGCAGATGAGTAGAAAGAGGAAGAGATACATGAGGAACATAAGGTAGAAGAAATGATTCGAGAGAGTATTATTAGAACTCATACCGAGTCACCTGATGCAGGCAAGACATCATATTCAAAAATTTCTACTGGTGAAAGTATGTTGGGAGGCAAGAAGAAGTCAAAGACAAGGAAGCTAATCGACTTAGACCAAGAAATAATTACTCCCCAAGTCAATCCTAACACTCTGAAGCATAAGGATTTAATGAAATTTTTAGAGTTGGTATCTCTAAAGACAACTCAGAGGCTGATTGCAAAGAGGAACAAAGCTACAATACTTGAAGATGTTAAGGAAATATTTTCCACAATTATGCTCGAGGCCAAAATTGATGAAGCAAAGAATCTATTGAATCAAGTTGGAGAATTGGTCAAGAAGATCAAATGATGACTCAGGATATGTTAGAATACATGATGAAGATACACCAAGACAAGATGGAACATAAACTAATGGAAGGACTACTACAAGCAAGTGAAGTGGACAAGATAACTCTATCTGAGTCATGTGAAGAAATTGAAAATTGTTTAACTTCTTTTATTTCATTGTTTCAAAAATATTGTATTCTTTCACATTGTACCCAGGATATCAGATAGAAGGAAACTGAAGTTGAGCAAGAGATTATAGAACACCTAAAGGCTACACTGAATGAGACTGGATCATTCCAGACATTTTATGGCAGAGTGCAAGAACTATTGGAAGTTCAAGCTTCATTAAAGAAGGAAGATAATAAGATCCAATTGGAATTGCTTGAACTTCAAGCATTGCTCATAGCCCAGATCCAATCGATGTAGAACCAGTTGAAGGAGGCCAAAGAGCTAGTAAATTATCCAGTAGTAAGTACACTAGACATTCTTATTGGCATTGCAACAAATATATCCAAGGAGATTGTGGTCTCACAAACTCTTCGAGACACTTGGGAGACTGTATTGTCAAGTATTCAACAAAGGTATAAATATCTTTTTGACAATTAGACTATAGTTGTAGCAGTTTTTATCAAAAAAGGGGGATATATATATTATGTAAATTTATAGGAGATATATTATGTATAAGTGAAAAAGGGAGATATATGACTTTTCAGAAAAATAAAAAAATCATATATGCGGTAATACAAAAAGAGGAGATGAAAAGTGAATAGGGAGTAACTACCGAGGGGGATTTATACATTTTGACAACTTTGAATATTTTTGTCAAAAATGCCCAACTAATTTCAAAGGGGGAGATTTTTACCCTTGTAAGTTATTTTTGTTGTCATTAGTTTTGTCAAAGTCATAATTCATAGAGAACACAGCCGGTGAATGGAGAAAGTCTTACAAAGGACTAGTCGGTAATACACACCGAGGAAGTCGGTCAATACATAAATCATTATGCATTCGGTAAAGTAAAGAAGTGAGAACTAAGTATAAGTAAAGAAGTGAGAACTAAGTATACTGAGCATATTTTGTTATCGAGTGGATATACTACATTGAGTTACTAGTTACCACGCACTGAGAGATCACTCAACTGAGTAATAAGGAATATGTAACCGAGCCAGATAATTACTTCAAACAGTGATAAGGATGCATTTAATGCATTGTTATTGCATTAATTACATTGCTACAAGTATTAATAACAATTGGTTACATGATCAACGATTGAGATAATCCAAGAATAAGATCTAAGGCACATATTAAACGGTTAATGGGAGTTTTGTATTTACAAGAACAACACCAAGTACTGAGGTAAAAGTGACATGGTCACAGAGCGAGAAAGAAGATCGAACGATTCAAAATGATCGTTTGCCTATTAAGTCACATGATTAAGAGGTTAAGCTTTATATTTATTAAGGATGAATTCACAAGATGAAGTTGATGTTGATGTTAATAAAGGAGTTAATGTTGTTATTGAATTATTGAGGTGAACAACACAGAGCAGAGCAGTACCAAGAAGATTTAGCTACAACAGAGCAGAACAATGAAGTGTTACAGAGATCAGAACTAAGGTAACACATATCAGAGCACACAGAGTCTGAATCAACATTTTATTTGATGCAAATTATAACAGACATTTCATAGTTTAAGTACTATTGTATTGTGAAGGTTAAATCCCAACATTGGGTAGATCCTAACATATATTGTTATTGTAAATCTTTTAACCGGGTATATCTCTAGGTGTAGAAATTGTAAAATCCTCTAATTAGGTAGACCTAATAAGTCTTGTATACTCTTAACCGAGTAAGCTATCAGAAGTAGCAAACCTTTGTAGCTCTAACCGAGCAACCTTTCATATTGCAGTTTTAGTGAAAGTTGTGGGTGTTATCCCCACAAAAGTTTTGTCCTCTAACCAAGGATTTCTGTGTAAGCAATTCATTGTGTTATGAGTTTATTTGTTATGGTTTTAATATTTTGAATTACATACTTTACATTGTGATATTGCTATTAGGATTCAACTGTGTAGTTTTTTGAGTCAAACTCATTGACCCACGATTCATGAGTAGTGGTTCACACGAACCCATCTCTCATGAGAATGAATGGAACACTTAGCACTCAT
>MU224968.1:7611389-7659622 GCA_018584345.1 Thuja plicata
TTGGAATCTTCCATCTTGAATATCTTCAGCACTTCCTTGATGTATTTGGACTGAGTGATATATATGTCTGCATCTTGTTGAAGAATCTGTAGACCAAGAAAGAATTTGATCTCCCCAAACATAGACAAATCATATTCTTTGCTCATTTCATTAGAAAAGGATTTTCATAACATTTCATTTCCTCCAAAAATGATATCATAAACAAAAATTTCAGCAATCAGAATATTACCATCAGTATCTTCTTTTAAGTACAGATTTCTATTTTTACTTGTTCTTACAAATTCAATGCTAATGAGATAGGAGTGAACTATTTCATACCAGGCTCTTGGTGCTTGTTTCAATCCATACAAGGCTTTATGTAGTCTACATACTATGTTTTTCTTGTCTGGATCAACAAGCTCTTTTGGTTGTTCAATGTATACTTCTTCAAGCATTCAATTTAGGAATGCAGATTTGACATCCACCTAGTATACCTTGAATCCTTTGAATGCAACATAAGAAAGTAAGATTCTAACTCCTTCTAGGCTAGAAACAGGTGCAAAGGTTTCTCCATAATCAATACCTTCTTCTTGTGCATACCCCTTGCATACTAATCTTTCTTTATTTCTTGTGACTTCTCCATTCTCATTTAGCTTGTTTCTAAATATCCATTTGGTACCGATGAAAATCTTGTCATCTGGTCTCGGTACTAGTTTCCATGTACTGTTCTTCTCAATCTGTTCTATTTCTTCATTCATAGAACTGGCCCATTCCTCATTTTTAAGTGCAATATTAACAAATTTAGGATCAAAATCACAAAGTAAACATCTAGTGTTTAGTGACTTACTTCTTGTTCTCATTCCAACCTTCTTGTCTCCTATGATATGATTCTGTGGATGATGTCTTCTGATATAATTGGAAATTCTAGGTTTAGCTCTTTGTCCATCATTTTGATCATCATCTCGAACTTCATTCTGATCTCCATCACTCGGTACATCATCTTGAGTATTATCTTGATTTTCGGTAATTGTAGCTTGATGCTCAGTTGAAATGTTCTGTTGCTTAGGTAGATTGTCAGGTTCTTCAGGGAAAATAAACCCGTTGTATTCTTTTGGTTCTTTTCTTCTTTCCTTATCATTCTTTTCTGCAAATTCATCTATTCTTACATTTTCACTTTCAATGATCTTGTTAGATGACTTGTTAAGATATTTATAAGCCTTGCTTTTGGTGGAATACCCTAGAAAGATATCTTCATCACTTTTGGAATCAAGTTTTCCATTTCTATCATCTTTTAAAATATAGCATTGACTACCAAAGATTCTGAAGTAACTCACATTGGGTGTGTAACCATACCAAAGCTCATAGGGTGTCTTCTTTGTGTCCTTCTTCAATTATACTATGTTCAATGTGTAGACAACAGTACTGACTACTTCCCTCCAAAAATTTTGAGTGATGCTTTTCTCAATCATCAATGTTCTTGCACAGTCAACAATTGATCTATTTCTCCTCTCAAAAATTCCATTTTACTGTGGTGTTCTTGGTGCATAAGCCTATCTTTTAATTCCATGCTCATTACAGAAATTAGTGAATTCATCTGAAATAAATTCCCCTCCTCTATCTATCCTTAAGCATTTCAATTTCTTATCATTTTGTTTTTCTACCATAGCCTTATATCATTTAAACATCTTGAATGCTTCTGATTTATCTTTTAAGAACATAACTGTCATCATTCTAGAATAATCACAAACAAAGAGAATGAAATACCTATCTCCATAGCAACTCTTTATCCTCATCGGTCCACATAGATCAGTATGTTCTAATTCTAGAATTGCATTAGATGTATGGGATTTACTCTTGAAACTAGACTTTGTCATCTTACCTTTTTGACCATTCTTGCACATGATATGCTTGGGCTTTGACATGCTCAGTAAGCCTCTGACTTTTCTTTTATTTATCATCTTTATCATATTATCAAAATTAACATGACACAATATTTTGTGCTACAACCATATGTCTTCGTTTCTAGCCATTAAACAAGTGGTGTTAACACCATCAAGATAAAAAAGGTTGCCTTTTGTCTGCTCACCAGTTCTGATCAACCTTCTTGATTCATTGAATATCTTTGCCTTCTTATTCTCAAATGCTATTTGGTGACCTATATTGTTCAGCTATGAAACACTTAACAGATTATAATTCAATCCTTTTACCTAGTAAGCATTTTCACATTTGATTAGGTTATTCAACATTATCGTTCCTTTAGCTTCAACTAGACAAGGTGTATCATTACCCATTCTTACTAAACCACCATTATAGTATTCAAAAGTTTCAAACTTTTGCTTATCACCGGTCATGTGGTGAGTGCAGCCACTATCTATAATCCAGACATCATTCTTACTAACCTTAGATATGAGTGTAGTTTCTACACACCTTTCTTCTTCTTCGTCTGAATCATCTTTCATGGCTACAAATACCATGTCAATGTCCTCTTCAGATTTAGTGTTAGTATCATCATTTCTGTTCTCAGCTAGGTAACAAGCTTTCTTTCCTTTGTTCTTGTAGTCTTGGGTATCTCTTCTATTGAATTATTGGCTGCTTCGGTAATCTCTATTATCACCTTGGTCAAAATTCTTTCCATATGTTCTATCATTACTTCTATCATCTTTTCTTCTGTTAGGACATCTTACAATAAAGTGTCCAACCTCTTTACAATTAAAACATACAAGTGGTAATTTACCTTTGTATCTCTCTTTGCCTCTCTACAATTTTCTTGCCATTAGTATCTCAATCTCATCAAGTCCTTGATCCTCATTATCACTTTCACTATCATTTATAATAGCGTGTCTATGACTTGACTTACTTATTTTCAAAGAAGATTTGAATGCAGACTCTATAGATGGTAAGACACTATTATCAAAGTTATTCATCTCAAATGAAATCAATCTACCAATCAGACTATCTAGAGTAACTGTATTATTTGCAATTGCTCTCATTTCTTGAATAGCAAAAACTCTAATAGCATATACATGAAGTAAGGTTCTTAAGATTTTACTTACCACTATCTCCTCTTCAAGTACACCTCCAACTCCTCAGATAGCATTGACTACCTCTTTGATTCTGTAGCTATACTCAGTGATATTTTATGCTTCTTTCATCCTTGCTCTTAGTACATTAGCGTCTCCTCCATGTACTAGCTTCAATTTATCCCAAATTTTCTTTGCAAAGGTACAAGTTTTGACATCTTCAAACTCAACATCGGAGAGTGAGGAAGCAAGCTTTGTCATCATGCAATTGTGCTCATGCTTTTCTCTCAATTTATCAAGAGTGTGAGGTCTTGTAGGAAACACATATTCAATATCAAGGTGTTGAGTAACATCATTACCAATACATGATAGGTGGAGTCTTATTCTGCTTTACCATGATGTAAAGTCATCTTTATTCAACTTGGGCACATCTTGCTTGTTCATCTTGTGATCTTTTTCTTGAGCTGTTAAACTCCCTTTCTAAGCACACAAGCTCTGATACCAATTGTTAGAATAACTGGGAGGAGGGGGTGAATCAGTGGCCTAAAAAATATTCCAATAAATCAACCCAAAAAATTAGTACCACAATATTAAGCCTCTAGTTATCTTCAGTCCTACAAGATGTATGCCTTCAAATAATCATATCAAATAACTACTGCTCAGAGTACTATGTTAAACCTTATTCTTAATTTTTACCGAATAATAGTCTTTCATTTACCAAAAATAGTAAATTTCTTAGTGTATACCGATCAATCAAGATTAGTTATGTGTAATACAAAAAACTAAAGTAATGACTCATAAACACATTGACACATGGATTTTTAACATGGAAACCCTGTTAAGGGAAAAACCACTTGGGACCGGTAACCCAAAATTTTCACTCTTCTAAAGTGAAGAGCCAACCTTATTAAAGGTTACAAACACACTATTAGGTGTGACCTTGTTAGAGGATTTAATAGATTAGTTTATCACTTGATATCAGGCATCTCTATGCTACCTTCTATGACCAAACCTAGTGTAGTTTGTCAAATGGTATCTAGCATCTCATGCTATCTTCATCATCAAAATTTTTGATACTCCTTTAGATGTATCTCAATATAGAAAGGATCTTTAAATCTTGCTCAGTTAAGAGACTTTCTGAATCAATGGTTAAACTGAAATAATAAATGACATACAACTTAGAATTGCAGATTTTCAGATCTATTGTAAGCTCATTAAACCATTCTGATCAATATATCTTTTCAATACCTTTTCTCCACTTCTTTCTTTTCAGTGATGCTATGCTCTATTGCTTGGTGTCCGCAGAAATTTTTAGCTCTTTCCTTAGCTTGATTGATCGGGACTGTATGAAGTTTTTCTTCATCAATTTCTCTTCAAAAGCCTCTTTTTCATTCACTCCCCTTAATTCACAATGAATTAAGTTATCTATTTATAGTCATGATATCACCGTTTTCACTTCTTGATTTTCTTGTTCTTGGTGTGATCCGCAATCTTAGCCAATCTTGATTTAAAACATAACTCATGTTTTATCTCATAGAAATCTTCTTTCCAACTAGATAAAATATCTTTAAATATTTTACTTATCTCTAGCTTTAACTTGTCGATTCAAACAATGTCAACAATGAGTTAAGTCTATCTTTAGCTCTGCCAGCTAAGTATTTTGTCATTTCTGAACTCTAGTTAACTTCAGTGTTTTAACTCTTTGATAGCTTCGGTCAACACTTCTGTTCTCCTCAGGCTTCTCCATTAGTGTTTTCTGTCTGTCATTAATGCTTGTGATTCTGCTCGTCAATAATTCTTGTCGGTTTCTTTGCTTGGGCATCATTGTGACTTAACTTTCAGTTATCTTTGTCCCTCAGTTTCCTCTAGCCATCGATGTTTGAAGTCACTTAGTGAATTCTTTTATTTTATGTATTACTGAAAGCATAATCTTTATCTTTCTGATTCTCTGAAGTCTTTGACACTTTGAATATAACCGATTAGATTATATCAAGTTGACATCAATGAAAATACAATCCATTAACTAATTTAATGTCTTGCATTATCCTTCTACATTTTGGTGATCAACTTAACATATTCAAACATTCAATCAGTTACATGTCATTAGCAATAAGCAAGTGGAAATTGCGGAGAATCCCTCATAGTAATCCCTATAGGGTTACTTGGCTCAATAAAGGGAAACATGTTTTGGTAAATGAGAAGACTTGGGTGGAATTCACCATAGAAGGCTATAAAGACAAGATTTTGTGTGACATATTACCAATGGATGCATGCCACCTACTATTAGGTAGGCCATGGAAATATGAGAGGAAAGCAGTCCATCATGGAGAAAATAATTCATACTCTTTCCAAAAACATGGAGTCGCCTATAAGATACAATCAATAGGAGAAAGAGAAGAGGTTAAGACTAAAGGCCCTAATGTGTTTCTAGTTGGTAAATAAGTTCTTGGATACTCTCAAAGAGGGAGAAGGAGTTGGGTTTGCAGTGATTGTGCAAACTAAAGAAAGGAAGAAAGATAAGACAGTGGATATTCTCGCAGAGGTACAAGCTTTGTAAAATCAATTTAAGGACATTATCAGTAATGGAACTCTTTCTACTTTACCACCACTAAGAACAATAAGTCATGAAATAGACCTCATTCCAAGGGCATCTTTGCCTAAAAAGGCTCCTTACAAGATGACTCATGAAAAGAAAAAAGAAGTGGCCAAATAAGTACAAGAACTTCTAGATAGTGGACTGATAAAGAAGAGTATTAGCCCATGTGCAGTTCCAATAGTGTTAGCACCCAAGAAAGGAGAAACATGAAGGTTATGTACAGACTCCAGAGCTATCAATAGGATTATTATTAGGTATAGGTTCACTATACCTAGAATTGAAGACCTTATGGATTGTTTAGGGGGTGCACAATACTTCACCAAGATAGGCCTTAAGAGTAGCTATCACCAAATAAGAATCAAGGAGGGAGATGAGTGGAAGACAACATTCAAAACCATTGAAGGCCTCTATGAATGGCTTGTCATGCCATTTGGACTCACCAATGCTCCTAGCACATTCATGAGACTCATGAATGAAGTCCCCAAGAATTTTATTGGTAAATTTGTAGTTGTTTGCTTAGATGATATCTTAATTTTTAGAAAAACTAAAGAGGATCATATTAAGCATTTAGAAGTTGTACTTAAAAAGTTGCATGAGGAACAAATAGCCATAAATTTAGAGAAATATGAGTTTATGAAGTAGGAGCTTGTCTATTTGGGATTTTTGGTCTCAAAGGGGAATTTGAATATGGATGCATCAAAGGTGGAAGCAATCTTAAACTGGCCTACTCCCAAGACAGCTAGTGAGGTTAGGAGTTTTCATGGATTGACTCAATTCTATAGAAAACTCATAAGGAACTTTAGTGCAATTTGTGCTCCTATTTTGGATAAAATCAAGGGAGGTATGAAAGATAAGTTTCAATGGAGAAAGGAAGCTAATAAGGGATTTAAAGTTCTGAAATAGAATGTAGCTACACAACCTATACTAGTACTCCCTAGTTTTGACAAACTCTTCACTATAAAGGGTGATGAAAGCAACATTACAGTTGGGGCAGTTTTGAGTCAAGATAATACACCAGTGGCATTTTATAGTGAAAAGCTTAATGAAGCTACAAAGAGGTACTCACACTATGAGTTAGAGTTGTATGTACTTGTTTAAGCACTTAGGAAGTGGAGGCACTATCTATTTCCTAAAGAGTTTTTTGTCTACACTGATAACCAAGCACTGAGTTTTCTTAACTCCCAAGATAAGTTAAGTCATAGGCACATAAATTGGGTAGAGTATCTACAGTATTATACATTTACAATAAAGCATAAGATGGGGTAGTGTAACAAGGTTGTTGATGCTTTAAGTAGAAGGCTACTCACAGTCCAAGAAGTACAGTTGAAGAGAATAGGAGTTGAGAGTTTCAAGGACCTCTACAAGGAGGATGAAGACTTTGTAGAAGCTTATAAGATATGCCAAGATTTCTGTAATCATTTCAACAGTGAGAAAGAAGATTACACTTTGCAAGGACTTATTTTTAAGGGTGGAAAATTGTGTGTTCCCAGGGGGTCAATGAGAGATAATTTGATGTAGGAAAAGAATAATGGCAGCTTAAGTGGACACTTTGGGTTGAACAAGACTCTAGAGTTGGTTCAAACATTTTATTATTGGCCCAAGATGCATAAGGATATAAGGAGGTATGTTGAGCAGTAGAAAATTTGTCAAAGATCCAAAGGAACCTCCTCCAATGTTGGTATTTATCAACCATTTCCAATTCCCAATAGGCCTTGGGAATGTGTAAGTATGGATTTCATAGTTGGTTTCCCAAAACAAAGACTGGTTTTGAGAGTATATATGTTGTTGTAGATAGGTTTAGTAAAATGAGTCATTTCATTCCTTACAAAGTGATTCCTGTTGCCACTCATATAGATCATTTTCTTTTTAAATAAATCATTAGGATACATGGATTTCTATTCAGTATAGTATCAGATAGGGATACAAAATTATGGGACATTTTTGGAAAACCCTATGGAAAAGATTGGGTACCAACCTATATTTTGGGTCTTCTTACCATCCCCAAACATATGGGCAGACAAAGGTGGTCAATAGGATCCTTGGAAACCTCTTGAGATTTTTAAATAAGGAGTATGGGTAGGCTTGGGATCAAGTGATTTATCAAGCAAAGTTTGTTTATAATGACACTGTGCATAAAACAACAGGGAAGAGCCCATTTTAAATTGTCTATGGAATGCATCCTAGGGATGTGTATGTGCTTAGAGACCTTAGAGACATGGAAGGGAGAAGTGGACATGCTGAAGATTTTGCACAATCCATGAAGGAAGTGCATGACCAAGGGAGAAAAACTTTGACTGAGAACACCCAAAAGATAAAGGACAAAGTTGATGTCAAGAGGAAGGATATTTAGTTTGAAGTGGTATATTGGGTCATGGTTCATTTGAAAAAGGCTAGACTTCAAAAAGGAGTGCCAAGCAAGTTGCAAATGAGAAGAATTGATCCTTGTCAAGTACTAGCTAAGTATGGAAGTAATACTTATAAGGTAGATTTTCCTAAGGACATAGAACTGTCTCCTATCTTTAATATAGTAGATTCAATATAGTACAAAGGTCCCAGTCCTAAGGGAAGTGAATAAGTTCCTTATGTTGCAGAGATGGTCAATTATATGACATTACATTCCTCACCTAAGCCTACAATAGAGAAGGTGTTAGATTGAAGGATTGCAAAGAAGACTAGAAACAATAATTACATGGAGTATCTGATCAAGTGGACACATATGACTAAAGAAGAAGCTACTTGCGTACCTCAAGGTGATTTCAAGAAGTTAGGAATTGATCTTGCACTCATGTCACCTGATGTGACTTAAGTTCTTTTCATTTGTGGGAGAATGGTGCATGGGCACCTAGGGGTTAGGTGTGCTCAACCCTCAAGTTTTGGTTTGTAAGACCTTTTCAAGGTCATGTGCATAAATAAGATGTTTTAAGTGTCTTTAGGTGTGTTTTGAAATGATGTGTTTTGTTGTGACAAATGTGTCAAAGGGACCCAATTAATGCATTGTACATGACACTAAGAGTGTACAATATGTCTTATTTTGGTTTTAAGTAGGTCCATGGGATTTTTAGATATTATTTGGAACCCATAGATTGGGTCAATGTGTTGTAATTGAAAAATATGTAAAAGTTGCAAAAAGTTGCTAGAGCAACTTTTGCAACTTTTCAATGTTGCATGGCAATATTTGGGCAAAATGTTGAAATGTGCCCTAAGATAGTTATGGGTTGGAAAAGTTGGTTGAAAAATGGTAGGAGAAAATATTTAAGGTCTCCTTGGGCATTGTATAGGGGTTGGTATCATTTTGGCATGATTTCCAATAGCAAACACATGACAGTTTCAGAGAATTGACCGTGTTTCTTGAAATTGGTTTGCATTTGAGTCCAATGGATTGAATCAGAAAATATTTACTTTTGGATAGTTAAGATTCATTTTTTTATTTATTTGTGTGCACTGGTTTTGAGTTCTTGTTTTCAGTTTGTTCATGTAAATAATTCCTGTCTCTGGTTCTGAGTCTCTAGACTAGCAGGGTGTACATAGTTAAAATGACTCCATCTTGAGTTCCCTCTGTGGAAATCACTCGGCCCTTGGGGGAATGAAATGGAGTATTTATACAATATTTTTTTAGGGCTCAATAAGTAGTGTTTTTGAATTTTAAGCTCTTTCCCTAGGCGAGCTCTTGCATAGCCTGACTAGGAAGCAAGAGCAACAATGACTTATAACTTGCAGGAGCGGACTGGATGAATGAATCCAATGACTTGGGATTTCTTGAAAGGTTCATACAGAGCTTTGGTGGTGAGTTGGAACATTTTAAAATATATTTTAATGGATTTTCCATTGAAAGTTTGAAAACTGGCTTGTTCCCCTATAAAATAGCCCAGTTAGGGTTTGGGTAGTGTACAGTCAATCTCAGGACTAAAACCATAAAAATATCTAATGTTTCCGAAAGGGTGTCTAAATCACCAATTAATTCAGAGGGTTGTGTGTAAGTTTTGAGGATGAAAGCCCAAAAACTTCAAAATAGGGCTAATTGAGACCTACTAGGCTAGTAGGCCTTAAAAATAGGGAGTTTGGAAAGTGATGGGGAAATGCATTTAAGATCATTCAATAAGGGCCCGTTTGGCAGCAGGAATACCATATCCTAGATATGGCCAATTCAGGGAGATGTTGCATATTCAAGAAGATGCTTATCCTCAAAATGAAACTCAGAATATGGTCTAACCCGTTTGGTTCACCCGGAAGATGAATTAGAAGATGCATAAGGAATTTTAATTCTTTATTTTTTAATTTCTTTGAATATGGTGTGTATATATACATACATACATGTGTGTGTATATACACATATATATATACATGTGTATATATATACACACATGTGTATATGTGTATATACACACATGTATACACATATACACACATACACACATGCATGTGTATACACACATACACATATACACACATTTGTGTACATAAACACACGTGTGTTTATACACACATACATGTGTGTGTGTATATACACATGTGTGTATATACACATACAAGTGTGTATCCATGTATACACATATACACACATATACACATGTGTGTATACACATATACACACATTTATGTATATATACATCCATATACACATGTGTGTATATATACACACATATACACACCATACATATACACATACAAGTGTGTATCCATGTATACACATATACACATGTGTATATATATACACACATACACACATTTGTGTATATATACACACATATACACACATGTGTATATACACACATGCATATATACACACATGTGTATATACACACATGTATATATATACATCCTTATAGCAATATAATATACATCTTCATAGTCATGGATCCCACGAAATATTAAATTTGCTTTTGTAAAAATTAGAATTGGAATTCGAAATTCCAATTCCACCTATTTAGGTGGAAGATGATATTCCCATTTTGGGGGCAAAATGAGAATTTCGGAATTCCAATTCCATTTTTTTCCAAGGACCCAAACATGGAATTTGGCATTATCCAGAAATAGATAATGCCAATTCCGGTCCGATTCCTGCTGCCAAACGGGCCCTAAGTTTGGTTTGAGGATGGAATTGGATAATTTACAAGTCCTAGACTCCTGCAAGGTGATTATGAAGGGGATAATAGCATGGTGAACAAACTTACCTTTGCGAGTTCAAGTGAAAGAGAAGAAGATTGAACACTTTGAATTGGTAGTGGATCTCTATGAGGGTAGGAGGACATTGAATTGAAACCTCATAAGGTAGTAGGGTTATAGGTGAGCAAGAAGCCCTAAGAAGTCATGAAAAGGACTTGGTGAAGAACTAGGATTAGTTCTTGTTGAGAGCCTCCCGATCACCACACAACCAAGGGATTGAAGTTATATCAACCAATTTTTTTCTTCTTACATAATAGGTATGCCATTAGAAAAAATTCATTTATGAACCAGTTACAAAATTTTTAGTATATTTTCCTTTTTGGTAATGAACAATAAATATAAATATTTGACAGTTGTATAATATTAAATTGGGAACTATCATTCTTGGTCTTTTTTGGTAACTATATATATATACTTGAATATTATCACACAAAACCTTTATGTATCACTTTGATGTACTGGTTATTTGCAATGATGATCATGTTAATATTTTAGTTTAGGAGGTTTAATACCTGTTGAGATCGCCCATTTGTCCTCCCTTCAAGTCCTTAGTTTCTCCTATAAAAATTAAATTAAAACCTATTAAAATAAGATTAATCATCAAATAAATGTAATAAATACTAATAAACCCTTTTTAACTATTTGAAGACCTCGAGTGTGCAACTCAAAATCATCTAAGAGAACTTGGAAAATGCTTGTGTTTCTTCATTTTTGAATCTTGTAGGATGTCAAGTACCTACATCACAAAAATGAAATTATTTCCCTAAAATTGAAACTTGTGAAATCAAAATTAATCATATTCCAAAATAGTTCCAATGAACTACAACAAATCTCTGCCTCAATTGGAGATTCCACGCATACCTCTTCTATCTGTAACTCATTATCTCTCTCACACTCTTTCTCTTACTTCATAATTAAAAATGATTACATATATACACATTACATCAATTTATCCCAACTAGATCGACAAGGGACCTAATTACAAAATATTAAATCATTACATCTGAATACTCAATGTGATCCATTGAATATAGACTAAGACATAGCAATGATCCATAATAAATCTCGAACACACTCCACATCTGTAGATCACACCACAAACCTTCGCAACATGCTACATCACCAAGTCGACCAAGAAATCATAAGAACATCAACACACCACATGAAATCCACCAAATTTGATCACATAATCCAATGCGATCCAAAAAGATAAATAAGATACAATCAAGAAACATCAACAAGCAACATGAAGTACCAAGACATTAATAGGAACATCTCTGTCATAGAATTCATTCACTTCTATGTTTTGTTCATGAGGAACATAAATCAACAACCACTTTCTTAAAATAAAATCATCTTTCCAACATCCAAATCATGAACCACTTGCGCTAAGGAAACACATCCATGTCCTGAACTCACCCCAGGTTAGCAACAATAAATATTGCATAACCGATCCACACTGATCCAAATATTGAAAAATTGTGTCTGCTTAAATAACCAAGATACCAATCTCTGATAAATCCATCATAACTCACTCAAATCAACATGCTAATATTTTCCACTTGAATAGACTCAAGTATAGACATCCTAGAACACAACTGTATGATCACACCAAAATATTTCCAATATAGTAGTCGTACAATAGAAATCATCTCACTGAATAAACCAAGAACACTGCCTTCAATAGTAGGAATATGTTGACATCAATGAAAAAAATTAATGCCAACACATATATGCACAACCTGAACAATGTCTTAGAAATATCCAATAATCTCCCCCTTTAGCATTGATGGAAACATACGATGTAAAAAAATCAATCAATGCACAAAGAAATAATATAAAAAATAATACCATTAATATCCACAACATGACATACATCTCTCCCAAACATACTTATTTTAACATGAATATATCTCCCCCTTTGACATCAATGACAAAGGCACATGTATGCACTAATTCGTAGAGGCCAAGTATCAGAAAAAAACCTCATGAACTAATCATAAACCATTCACTACACACTACTCCCCCTAAGGAGTAGCCACCAAAACATCAATCCAGAAGAATGAAAATCTCTATAAGCACACTGGACTGACGCATCTCAATGTATCTCTAGCTCTGATATGGAGGGGCAATCAACCCAAGCTTACCTCAAAGATACTCAAAAGTATCCTTTGGCAAGGGCTTCATGAATACTAAAATTTACTTTGTAGTAGATATATACTCCAATATGACTTTTTTCTCATCGATTTTGTCTCTCAAGAAATGATATTTGATAGAAATATACTTTGTCTTTGAATTCAACACAAGGCTCTTTGAAATATTGATGGCACTTGAATTGTCACAATAGATAGAAATAGGCTCAACAATAATCACTCTGATATCTTTCAAAATTTTCTTCATCCATATTAATTGTGTACAATTAGTAGAAACAACAACATACTCAACATCAATAGTAGATTATGATATACAATTTTGTTTCTTACTTGCCCATGAAACTAATCTCTTACCTAAAAGAAATGCTCCACCACTTGTGCTTTTTCTGTCATCCATATTACTAGCCCAATCAACATCTGTATATGCACTCAATGTGAAATCATCATCTTTACCATACCATAAGCCATAATCAGTTGTTCCCTTCAAGTATTTGAATATCCTCTTAACAAAAACAACATGTGATTCCTTCGGTTCTTCTTGAAATCTAGCAAAAATGTAAACAATATTCATAACATCTGGTCTAGTTTGTGTCAAATATAATAGTCAACCGATCATTGATTTGTATCTAGTCTGATTAGAGTTAGGTGTATCATAAATCTTTGTCAACTTACACCAGTAACCATATGTGTACCAACATGTTTTGAATCATCATACCAAATTTCTTCAATAATTCTTTCATATACTTAGACTGAGAAATGAAAATACCTGTATCTATTTGTGTAATTTGTAGTCCAAGAAATAATTTCATCTCACCTATCATAGAAATCTCAAATTCATTCTACATCTCATAAAAAAATTCTTCACTCAACTTGTCATTTCCACCAAAAATGATATCATCCACAAAGACTTCAGCTATCAAAATATTATCGTCAACAATTTTGAAATATAAATTACTGTTAGGGGTACCTTTATTGAAACCAATCTTCAATAAATACTTATCTAACCTCGCATACCGGGCTCTAGGGGATTGCTTCAATCCATATAAATATTTCTTCAATTTTAAAAACCATGTCATCTTTATCAGTCAAGGGAAAACCATCTGGTTTCTCAATGTATACTTGTTCTTCCAACTCTACATTAAAAAATGCATACTTAACATACATATGATATACCTTGAGATTTTTGTAAGTATAAAATGCAAGAAACATTCTAAAAAATTCAATTCTATAAATAGGAGAAAATGTCTCAAAATAAATACCTTCCATTTGAGAATATCCCTTACAAACAATTCTAGCTTTGTTCTGAATCACTTCACCATCTTCATTCATTTTGTTTCTGAATACCTATTTAGTATTGATCACATTCTTGTCCACAGGTCTAGGAACTAGAATCTATCTCTTATTCTTTTCAAGCTATTCCAATTCTTGTTCCATTGATTTAATCCATCTATCATATTTTCATGCTTCATCAACATCCTTAGGCTCAATCTTAGAAATCAAACAAACTTCATTCCTCAAAATTATTTTTCTAGTCTAAATACCTTTATTTCTATCACCGATAATCCAATTCTCTGAATGATTTAACTTTACATACCTTGGAGTCTTTGGATTTAAATTTGTAGCTGACTCTTTTGTTTCATATTCTTTCTCATCTCCAACCTCTTCATTCTTCTCTACTGATCCATTTTGATTTTGATTTTGATTCTAATTTTGTGCTTGCACAATCTAACTTCATCATCATATGATTCATAACTGCAAGATCTAACTGGTTTCTGAAAATTTTTATCCACTTTCACATTATCACTCTCAATCATCTTTTTCAATCTATGATTATAAAATTTGTATGCTTTTGTCTTTGTAGAATATCCAAGAAATATTCCCTCATCACTTCTAGGATCAAATTTTCCTAAATCTTCATCTCTTAATGTAACATTTACTTCCAAATATTCTAAAATACTTTACAGTAGGAATATGACCATAACAAAGCTCATAAGGAGTCTTACCAGTACCATGCTTGATTTGAACTTGGTTTAGCATATAAATAATAGTTCTAACAACTTCTCTCCAATAGATCTGTGAAACATTTTCTTCAATCATCATAGTCCTTGCAGTGTCAAGGATTGTTCTATTTCTTCTTTCTACAATTTCATTCTACTGTGGTGTTCACAGAGTAGACATCTTCCTCTTTATTCCATTCTCTTCACAATATACATCAAAATATCTAGATGTAAACTCTCCACCTCTGTCATTTCTCATAAATTTTAGCTTCATACCTATCTCAGTCTCAACCATAGCTCTAAAAATATTTAATTTGTCAAATGCCTCATATTTTTCTTTAAAAAATGCAACCCACATTATCCTTGAGTAATCATTAAAAAATATAATAAAGCATCTATCTCCATAGTAACTTATAGTTTTAGCAGGATCACATAAGTCAGTATGCACCAAATCTAATAATCCACTCGAAGAATAAGTCTTACTTTTAAAAGTAGATCTAGTTAGCTTACCCAACTAAAATTCTTTACACATCACATTATCATGCTTAAAAAATCTAGATAAATATCTTATTGAATTTGTAGTTCTTATCTTCATAATGTTATCAAAGTTTACATGAAAAAATATCTTATGCCACAACCAACTGTCATCAATCTTCTAGGAGGGCCTCGGCTGCTGGCTGGCCTCCTCTACTTGTTTCTACTGCTACTTGGCCGATGGCCAATCTTCCTGTGTGGCCTTCTGCCACTTCTGATAAAATACCCTGCTTGGCTCTTGCTATCTCTCGCAGGTGGGAGGAAGGAGAAATAGAATAAAAAGATACATATGATGGGTGGTCGCTTCCTGACCAGACCCCTGGGCCCAATGTTTGGGGTAATCCTAATGATAAAGATCCTCCTCCCTCTTATGCTAGTACACTCGCAGATTGAGGGTTTTCATTTTAATATTTTTTGGTGAATTGTTGTATGATTCCAACGTGATGCTGAGTGACTCTTCGCGGGGTGATTTTTTATCCCCCGGTATTTTTTGTGAATATTGTAATCTTTTATATATTAATAGAAAATGCCTCTATTCATCAAAAAATGTCATCAATCTTAGCAATCAAACATCTGTACTCTAAATTGTTCAAGTGAAATACATTACCTTCGGTCTTTGTTCCTGATGCAATCTCAATTCCAGTGCTTCTAATGATTCTACACATTCCATTCTTGAATTCCACGTGATATCCCTTATCAAATAATTGTTCAAAACTCTAAAGATTATACCTTAAACCTTCAACATATGAAAAATAATCAATATTACTCTTACCATCAAGTGTAATTGAACCTCTTCCTTTGATCAAACTTTAGGAAATTTATCTCCAAATTCACTCATTTCAAGATCAGCTAACTTACCAACCAATCTATCTCCTGTCATAGTAGTCACAGTTTTGATTTCTTCAATAGTAACACTTTTGTGATTGTAAGGATTCAAGGATCTCAAGATTTTAAAAAAAAATCTCACTCTCCTCCAATGTTCCACTAGCACATATGATTCCACAAACAAGTTCACTGATCTTACCCACATAGGTAGTAATGTTATCATATTTTCTCATCCTCAATACTTCATATTTTCCTTTCCAAGTTTGTAACTTGTCTTGCTTCACAAACTCATCTCCTTCATTTAATGTCTCTATATTTGTCCATATTTCAGGTACAATCTCTAATCCCAAAATATTTTCACACTAAACATCAGATAGGGCACTCATCAAGGTTTATTTTTCTCTCATATTGTACTTGAATTCTTTCTTCTCATCAACAGTCACAATAGAAAGATCAGCAAGAGGATTGTAATATTTCTTTGTAACTATCCAATGTTCTTCACTAAGACATATCAAGTGTATAATCATCTGTTCCTTCCATATAGTATAATTCATTCCTTCAAATCTTAGACTCTTCTTCTTAAAGGTCGACATCCCGAATCTCCTCAATTGGTCAAACTTTCCAAGGAGGACACTAGCCTTGATACCAATTTTTAGACCTTAAGGAGCACACACAACTGAGAGTAGGTGGGGGGGGGGTGAATCATTTATGCCACATTAATATAAAACTTTAATTAACTTATAAACTTTAATCTCATATCTGAATGATAAATAGGAAAGCAAGATCATAATACAATAATCAACACATAACACCAATATTTTGATAGGAAAACCCTTTTAGGAGAAAAAGAATGGTGGGGATGGAACCCACAAGTTGAATGCACTCTATCAAAAGTACTATACCTTATAAAAAGTACTAAAAAGGGGAACACACATGCATTTGGGCACACTACCTAGAGATCACTTCTCAAATACAACAAGGATATCAAATCTCAAGGAAGACTCAGCACCTTACAAAAATCTCTAGGTTCAAATCATAGAGGACATACTATTCAATTTCACGAACTGACAAAAAACATCTCTGATATGCCAAAAAAATTCTAGGAAGTACAAAAAATCTCTACCTCAATTGTAGATTCCACTCATACCTCTTCTATCCGCAACTCATGCTCCTTCTCACACTCTTTCTCTTACTTTTCAGTTACAAATGATTACATATATATACACATTACATCAATTTATCCCAACTAGGTCAGCCAGGGACCTATTTACAAAATATTAAATCATTACATCTCAATACTCAATGTGATCCATTGAATGTTAGCTAAGCCATATAAATGATCCATAACAACATCTTGAACATGCTCCAGATATATAGATCACGCCACAAACCTTCACAACACACTACATCACCAAGTCGGCCAAGAACTCATAAGAACATCAACACGCCACATGAAATCCACTAAATTTGATCACATAATCCAATGAGATCCAACAACACAAATAAGACAAGATCAAGAAACATTAAATCACAACATGAAGTACCTAGACATCAACAATAACATCTCTGCCATAGAATTCATTCACTTCTCTGCTCTGTCCATCAAGAACACAAATCAAAAATTGCTGTCATATTTTTTTTTAGCTATCCAACATCCAAATAATTAACCAATCTAGATGAGGACACACATACATATTTTTAACTCACCACTAGGTTAACAACCAATAATATTGCATAACCGATCCACACTGATCCAAATACTGAAGCATTGTCTCTACCTGAATAACCAAAATATGAGTCTCTAATAAATCTATCATAACTCTCTCAAATCAACATGATAACCTCTGACACTTGAACAAAATCAAGTGCAGACATCCCATAACACAAATGTATGATCATAATATCAAATATTAAATATAGTAGCCATACCACATAAATCATCTCACTGAATAAACTAGGAACACTGTCTTCAACAATAGGAATATGTTGACATTAATGACAAAATATTAATGCCAATACATAAATGCACAACCTAAACAACATCTCATAAATATCTAACAAGACACCTCCTTGTATCCTAAGACACCCCCTTGTATCCTATCATTGCCATAGTAAATGAATCAATAATTGTATGAAATATATTCTTGACGAGGATAGCCTTCAAAAGATGGAATGATGTTTCTCACAATGGAGTGCATAGTGGCCATGGTGAAGTATGAGGTTGTGGATAAGATGGTGGTTATGTTTTTTTTAAAAATTTCTTGATCCTCTGTGGCAGTAGATAGACTGAGTTGACCCTTTCTTTAGAGAATTATTAATGGTAGCTCTTGAGTGGTCCAACTGAATTTGCAATCTCCTCCATGATCTAGAGGTTGGTTAGTATCTTTGTGTTATCGTGAGAGGTTATTGATTGGCTCTGATGAAGTGTTGTGTTTGTATTTTATGATTATTGTTTTTGATGTGATGGAAATTGAATTAACCCATGTCCAATATAATGAACATTATTATATATGTATTAAAATATGAATGCATTGGAAGATTGGTAATATTACATATGGTGCATGTGTGTATGAAAGAGATTGTCATAAGTGTAAGGGGTAAATTTTTTATAATAGATTATTTGGGAGAGTGACGTAAGATCCCAAAATTGTATTAATATAATGATATCAAGAGAAAAATTATGTTTTGGTTATTGTGTAACATCTTGAAGAAGAGTAATTAGACCATTTCCATGATTCCCATAGTGCCCTTTGTGTCTAAAAAATATTGTGCCTATCTTGAATTATGTGTAATGAAGTAGCCAAAATGTATGTTGTACCATGTGGTATGATTAATGAGTCAACTCAAATTTTGTTTCAAGGGTATCCTGTGTGATAGAGAAAGATAATTATACCAATTATTCTTTCTTGGTGTATATATGTCATTCTATATACTTTGTGATAGCGGTTCATAATGTGGACCGTGCATGCCTTGAGTGGAAGAATCTATGAGGAACATGATGGTATTACCTATTTTTGTCAATATGGGGGTTATCCCTTGAGAGGAAGTAATTGAAAACTCTATTGAGCTTGAAGTTGGAAGTTATGTGTTGGGTTATCTATTATGGAAGAGTTAATGTGTAGATCTTCTTGACAAAAATACCTGTAGTGCCTTGTATTACCCTCGTGCATATGTAGTCTTAGGTGTGTATTGTCCTTGTGTATGTATTCCTAAGTAACCATACTATGTGCATCAATGTATGTTATGCAAATTTTATTTTATTATCTTTTGGGAAACTACCTAGCATAATGGTATATATATTCATGTCACAAAGGGAGTTGATCATTGATGTAATCTCCATTAAACATCATAGATGCATGATATTATCTTTAATAATGCATATAGTTAGTATCTTGGATGACTCATTGGTATAAAATTCTTAGGTGCATTATCTAACATACTAGGATTATTGTGTCCCTTGGTAACATGCGATGATTACTCCCTTCGATGTGTCTGACCCTAGTCACCACTGTTAGATGAATGTGTTTCATGATTTGACAATTATTTTGGTTGGTTGATAGATTACATTCATGTGTTGTGCAGGCCAACAATGCATTTTTTTTCATGCTTTTCCTTTAAAATATTGTTGAGTGGAATGGTGACTAACACCCTTCTCTCTCCCTAATTGTGAAACATTTCATGCTTGGTTTATTTTTAAAATTACACACATTTTTATGACTTAACGTTAAATTTGATGTTCTTTCCCCACTTAATTTTGAATGTTTGGCATTGTTGGCCTTGTTTTGTGAAAAGTGTTAGCTCTCTCAGGTTCTTTATGGATCTATGATAGTATGTACTAGGGATTATATTATAGAGAACCTACCCTATCTAAGATGGTGTTAACTAAAATTAAGTTAATTTAAAATATCTTTATTCTAGTTGTGAGTTGTCATATCATATAAATAGAAGGAATAAACACGTTATCAATGATAAGTACATGTATATAAATGTAAATTATTCCTTACATGGATGTAGTTGATGAAGGGTAAAATTGAATATTATGAAATGTTTGCATGGAAAAATGTGGATTGAAAGTCACACAATAATTGTGTAAGTTGTTAATAAGAATATGTCTAGTTTTGGTAGAACCTTATTCAGTGCAACAATTATAACCATAGTGTAAATATTTTTATTTTTGAAGGTTGATTCATATACTATGTGTTCATGATTGAGTTAGGATGGTTGTTTTGGATTTTGGTTGAGGTGCAAGTAGAATTATGTAATATGTTTTGGCGATGCTAGATGTTTTCTTGCCCATGACATTCACATCATGTGTAATATTCCTACTTAATTGTGCTCAAATTGGATGGTCAAGAGCTATTTAAACCATCGATAGCACTCTCTCTCATCACAGTTTGATTCTATGACTAGTTGGTGCTTGGTTATCTAATAGAAAAGTGGAAGTACTTTGTGCATAATTTGTTTAATGTTTTATAGCTGGCGGGAGTCCTTTGTGCAGACTATATCATGGGATTCCTAATGACACATGTAACTGGCATGGTATGAGGATAGTAGGTATCTATGCAATGCTAGGACACCCTTGGATCACATATATATACCTTATACACATATGTTAATGCAAAGAAGTTTGTTTCTTTTATTTCAAGACTGCTTGTTGTAGAATAATTGTAGATGGGGGAAGTTTTGAAAGGATATGTTATCTCAACTAAAGCTAGAGGTGAATGTAATCATGGTGCAAAAGTTTAGAGGTTGTAAGTTTGATGAGGTTGTAGAAGACAAATGATGAACCAAGTGTATGACATTTAGTCATCATGTGAAAGGAAAGGTCATGACCATCATGGGTGATCAACCCTTATTTGGGCTATAAAGGAGCACTTGATAGAGGACAAATTTTGTTTTCTCCTATGTCTAGATGTTAGTTTTCAACCGAGTGAAGCTCTTGCAGAGATTTGTATGTTGAAACTTTGTGAAGATAGCACTCAATGTCATGAGAGGGTAAAATATCCTTGAAATTGTACCTTTTGGAGCCCCAAAGTTTATCTTAATATTTGAAGGGGAGTAAAATTATATAAAAAAAAAACTTGGGTTGCAAATCTGAGATTGTATTAGTGAGAATTTTATAGGAAGAGGTGTTATCCAAATAAGTAAGGTAGTATCTTTTGGATTTAAAGGATGAATTTTCTAGTTATTCCTAAGATGTTATCATGAGAATTATAGGGTCTTGGATCTAAAGGAGACCCTAAAGAAGACCAATTTTATGGTTGAATGCTTCATGATGAGGTAGGACAGCTAGTGTTGCACATTTTTTAGAAAAGTATGGTCGGCATAGAGTAATCCTAGCTCATATATTTCCTTTTCTGTATGATCTTGAGGTAGAACATGCTCTTTTGTTTTGCTTATGGTCATTCTACCATCGTATTTGTGTGGCTTGGTAAGGAAGAGACGTAGTGAAGAGTAGACTTGAGTAGGAGTTAGATAATTATTCTTTGTAATAGATTTGATTGTTGGAATTTTTTTGGTGGGCCTTTGCTTGGTTTTTAGGCTTCCAAGAGTAAGCTTAATCCTTTGGGGGAGGATGGAATTTCCTTCCCATTTACCTTATGCATTGTGATATTCATAATGCAGATCCTTACATGACCTAATTTGGTCTTGGGTATTCTCTTGTTTCTTTATGTAACCCCTTATGTAAATCATATATTGGATGGATGTACGTTGTTTGACTATGTTAGATCATGATGTGCTGATATATTTTTAATGTTATAGATTATGAAGATGCATTAGCTTGTTGTTTGTTATTATCTAATATGGACTTGGTGTATGCTTACCATGTGAGTGTACTTAGCCATTATTTGGGGTTGACACTAATATTGTGTGATTATGATTAAATTCCTTGGTTTGGGTGATGCCACTACTATTGTAGATAGTGGATTTTACTTGTATTTAATTGGTGATCATTATTTCATAATAGTTATAAGATAATATCTGATTACATCAATATGCATAGATAGTATCGTTATTTTATGACCTTGTTGTTGACTTCAAATGTACTATGATGTGGTAACCATGACTCAGCGTATTATGATATTATGGATTAATTGAGTTCTATTATGCTCTTTTTGCGTTACAATAACTCATTATGGGGATCTAGTGTATGTTGATAATGATTAGATTATGATATTGTCAGTTAAAATTTTTGTTGGATATGCTGTGTTCAGCAATGATGGATGTTAGATGAGGAAGTAATTATGATTTTAATTGATGATTAATGTTACATAATGATTTCATGACATATTCCATTATTTGATGATGTTTGTGGATACTTAATATAATAGCTTAGATGATGTTTTGGCTTCAAAACTAAATGTGTTCGTATGTTGGATATGATTTCATGTACTACCCTTTCTGGTTTTCTCATGTATTTTATTGTTACAATGTGACTTATGCTTATGAGATTGTTGATGATGTCATTATCTAGAGATGTTATGATATATGGTACTAATGATGATGCTGATTATGGTAGATATGATAATTAGATATCTTAATATATGTTTTAGATGATTGGTTAATGAAATATGTTGATTAACACTTATTAACAATAGCAGCTAATATTTAAACTATGCTTAATGATAATTAATGTTTTAATGATGATTAATGATGTTATTGATTTAGATTTATATTTTTTATCATGAGAAGGGGCGGTGTCGTAACATTTGTAGAATGATTAAATTTCTAGATTTCTCTTTTACTATTTGGTGAGATTGCATGATATATGTGCTTTGGATGATTACTAACTTGGGCAGGTACCAAACATTTAATTCACCTGGCTCCACAGGTCCGAGCTTGCCTAAAAATAAATGTAACCTTGATAGTGGTTAAAATTGGAGATAATCATGTGACCAATCTTGTGTTTAGCCAATTATCATTCCAACTCTAGGGCGATAATCACCTATGCTTGTATACACCCATCGATTGTTGCGTGGAAATATTTGGCCATTCTTGTGTGGATGATTTTGATTGTGCATCGTGATGCTATCCTATGTCATCATGCTTCCATCCAATATGTATGTTACCCCTATGCCAAATTTTTTTTGTCAGTTAGTGATTTTATGTGATTGTTGTAACTACTAAATTTTGTGGGAAATTTTATTATATTTAGATTTTAGTATATTGTTGGGGACTTTGGTGTTTTAGGAAATTTGTTTTTGAGACTTTAAATATTAAGTCATGTTATTTTTTTATGTTTTTGGTCTACAAAATCCTCTTCGTGAATCAATAGTGATCGAATTGGATAACATGAATTACATACACCAAATTAAGTATGATACACTTTATTTTCAGTGTTAGGTATGTCATTAATAAGGGCATTTGCAAATAAATTGCACAAAAATGAGGCCTAAGTCATCTAATCATATTACAAAAGTGCATGCAAAAATCCCCAAAGCTAATGGAAAGACTCTAATTTATTCAAAAGTATTTGATTTAGAGGGGTTTACAATTGTAAAATCTTGATCGGAATCAAAGTTTTTAAATCAACATAATAAAGGCTTTCTTAAAGGGTCTTCTAGCAATAGCTTTGATGTTCTTTAAAGCTTTGTGGAGGGGGTTTTTTATTTTCATACTTTGGCCAACCAACACATGATTCCACTAGAATCATGTCCTAATAAGATTTATATTTCGCTAGAGTCATTTTACTTCTATTGAAATGAAAATGCCAATTTTAGATTACCCGACTCTTTTTTTTAGTCAATTTGGGATAGTGGATGTAATTTAGGCAGTTTTAGAACCTCATGAAATCGATGTGGATCTCATTCCATTTACTTATATTCAAGTAACATAAATTGGAGATATTGAAACAATAAATAATATGTTTGATCTTGGGGCTAAGGATGATGGGAAAAATAAATCTTTCATCATGTTAGATCTTCAACAAAAAAACATTAAGAAAGGGGGTCCAGATACAACTGTAAAACCTAGTTCTAAATTATAAAATTACATAGAATAAAATGCTAGTTATCATTTATGCAATAAATAAGTTCAAATAATATATTGTAGGCTATCCTAATTGAGCATGCAACTATACACTTTCTCATGAACAAAAAAGTGGTAAGTGGTAGGTTGGTTAGATGGTAGCTCTTCCTCCAAGAGTTTGACACCATAATTGTGGATAAAATAGGAAAGACTAATGTGGTAGAAGATTTGTCTCACAGTTGAAAACTTAATTAGATGATATAATGATAGATGATTCATTTCCTGATGAAAATATCTTTGATCTCTCAACTAATGACCCATGGAATGCAAATATTGCTAATTATTTAGTTGCAAGGTGCACTTCATAATTTTCACCAAAAGAAAGAAAGAAACTAGTTCAATGCACTTTGTCTTATTCATGGATAACTAGTTATCTATTATATGTTTTCCCCAATCATGTTATGAGTAGATACCTCCAAGGAGATGAAATATTTGACATAGTCAAGGACTCTCATGATGAACCTTGTGGAGGGCATTTTGCAGCAAAAAACACATAAATCAAGATTATCGACACATGAAATTATTGGCCAATCATACACAAGGATGCACTCCACTTGGCAAGAAGGTGCGATAGATGTTAGGATATGGGTAAATCTATAAGGAGTGATGATATGCCTTTGAAACCCCAATTAGTTGTTATACCATTTGATAAATGGGTCTTGATTGCATTAGACCCATAGAACCAACTTAAAATGGGAAGTCATGTATCCTGGTATGTATAGAATATCTCATTGTATGGGTAGTAGTTAAAGCCTTAAGAAATTATAGGGATACAAAGGTTGCTCAAATCCTATATGAATAAACATTTTCAAGAAATGGCACATCTCGGGAGAGAGTAACAAACTAGGGTCCATAATTTACTTTAGATTTGATTGCATAAATAGTGATAGAGTATGAAATTGAGCATAAGAAGTTCACTCCATGCCATATAAATTATAATGGGCATGTTGAGGCTGAAATAGATAACTTGAGGATATTTTGACAATGATAGTTCAATTTTATAGCGATATTGGGCTGCTAGGT
Source organism: Thuja plicata (assembly GCA_018584345.1). Classification (NCBI taxonomy): domain Eukaryota; kingdom Viridiplantae; phylum Streptophyta; class Pinopsida; order Cupressales; family Cupressaceae; genus Thuja; species Thuja plicata. The sequence goes on from MU224968.1 coordinate 7,636,708, forward strand.
TGCCTAAAGTAGTTTGGGCATATGGAGCAACATGGAAAACTACAACAAGGCTTACAACCTATGAGTTGGTTTTTTTAGGATTGAGTAATAATGAGAGGAGGGGGGTGAGTCAGAATTAAAACACTTTAAATTAAACTTAAAACAATTCCAGATAAACCATAAGCTTACATAAATGAAAATAAGATAATAAAATAACACATAACTCATAACACCATTATTTTTTGTCGAGGAAACCCTGGCCAAGGGGAACCCCCATTGGGGATGGTACCCACAAGCATGCAATAAAGTATAATGTCCCTGTTAGGATACCTAGCTTTGTTAGGAGCTGAATATATATATATATATATATATATATATATCATCAAGTCAGCTCTCTAAATCATTATTACATAGTCAACTCTCAATAAAAAATAATTAATAATGAAAAGAGAAATTAAAAAATAAACGCTCTTACATAATAAAAATAAAGGTTATCCAAAATCATAATACAACTTAGCTTTCTAGGAGTCCACGACATACTCCTTGATTCATCATTACTTGTTCAACTACTTTGTTAAACTGTTCTGATGTCTGCGCATGTCTTCAAATCTCTCTAACTCACTGTAATCATCTCCAAAACCAAATCTATCTTAGGTGGAGGTCATAAATACTCTATAGTATCTTCCTCTAAGCTCTCCTATCATAAAACATCATAATTGACCTTCATTATCCAAAAAATACCGCTAGACTCTATATTTCTACTTCTGTACTTAGTCATTTTGAAGACTGTATCTCCAAAACAAAACTCCATTCCAAGCGATCTATATACTAGATGTGTTGCCATAAATGACAACCCATAAGTGTCTCATACCATACCCAAACTATCACTTTCCAACAATCTCTCCCTTTGGCGTTGATGGCAACACTTAGCAAAAAATGACTAAGTGTCCCAACACAAAACTGTCTTCTCTTTTTCTCTTTATATATATATATATATATATATATATATATATATATATATTCTCCTTAATTCATTTTTCCTCTCTTCTCCACCTTTCACAACAATGACAAAGGTGCATAAAAAATGTACTAAAATGTAGAATTTCAGTGCTTTCTCACCAGTTTAAGTACATCTTGGAAGGTATCTTCCATGATCTTCAATTCTATGTTCCATGAATCAATAAAAAATTGACTAACATGAATTAGTCCATTCAGTGCATAGGATGATGTCTCTGCTACCTTTAGGTCTGTGGGAATAGAATGTGTCAATGACTCAACAATCTTCTCCATATCAAATAAATGAACTTCAAGAATTGATAGCTTAGGAGTGATTAGACTCTTCAGCAGACCAAATCTTGTCATGACTCTCCCTTTCTCAATATCCAATATATTCATCTTGTCATAGATCTTTTTTATTTATCTTTCCATCTCTAATATAGATTGTGAGGAGGTCTCAAAAGTGTCCATTATTCTATTTAGTATAGTCTTTACCTTTGCCAAAATATCTTCAATGTTCTCAATATGTTTGGTAGGATTTATACAATAGTTGTATAGCATCCTTCCATGCATGAAACAACTTCTGGCCTTCGATGTAGCTTCTCTCAGAATTCCCAAGTCCTATGAAATAGAATGGAAAAATTCCTTCAACTTCTTCTCTTTATATCTCTTCTCTCCCTTCTCTTCAACAATATTCATTAAAGACTCATAGTGACTATCAAAGTCATCTAGTGCCAAACTTAGATTTTCTGCTTCATCCTTTCCTTGAAATACAATAGGTATTGGGAGAATTTTTTCACAGTATTAACTGATCTCATGATTAACTTAGTATTCTTATCTCCTTTCTATTCAGATCTCTCTTTTTCTTTTGTAAATGCCATGAAGGATAGTCTCATCAATTCATCCTCATCCATACTGTCAACATTAGTACTTAAAGTTTTATCCTTACTTGCCAAAAATAGAGTAGTAGATGTGCCAGGTTCATGTTTTACCTCAACTTTTAACTCTTCTTCTTTTGTTGCATCTGTCTCACTTCTATGTTCAATTTCATCTTTGTGCTCTTCCTCTTTCTGTTCTTCCATTTCATCTACCACTATGTTATCAATATTTCCTGCAAATGAGTCCTTCTCATCAAGTGAAGTGTCAAGGGTCATAGCACACCAGAATAATAGAAATCTGGTTGCATGGTATCTTTTCTCTTCTCAAAACTTACCTCACCTGACTTAGAACACTCACCAATTCCTATAGGTGTAGGCGTAGTATGTTTAGGAGGTGGAGTATTCTCAGGAATATCACTCATAAGTATCTAATCCAATGCCTTCTGAGTCTCTTCTAAAACTTCTTCATACTTCCTACCCATAATTTTTACTAATCTTTCTTTGGTTCTCAATAAGGGTTTTAGTGCTCCCAATATTATTTCTCTCTCTTGTATTGAAACTACTAGCAACATGCCATCAATAGCTTGATTCATAATAGCCTCATCTTCAATTTGTGCAAGCTAGTTCCTAATTTATAGTCTACCATATACTTCCTTAGGTATACACCCCTCTAACTCTAGTTGATTCTTTGATGAAGGGTGCTCCCCTTAATGCCACAAACACATAATAGAAACAGAGAACCAACAACAATTTGCAAGAACAGAAAATGGGCTTCTTATTATCTCCACAAATGTGGAATTACAAAATTTCAGAATTACAATATGCAAAGCCACACGGGCATTCCTGTTACAATATTTTGTAGGACAAAGCCTCAAATTATTACCCAGATCTACCCAGAACTGCCCTAGACAACACTACAGGCCTTCTTTATATAGGCAATTTCCACCGCCCGAGAAGGTTCCAAAAATTTAGCCCATAGGGCCGAACAAAATTAGAATTATTTTATTTTACAATTTATTACATCATAGTCGACTCAAAATAAATTTTGAAACCCGAACATAAATTTTGAAGAAAAATTATTTTCTGCCATTTCAGGTGACCCAACTTCCGAAGACCATAAGTCATCGCCAGTTGACCCGATTGACTATTATGACCCCAATTCGGAAAGGCCACGAAGTGCTCTACAGGCTAGACTAGTGCAAGCGCTTGTCCCCCAAATTCTCGACCTCATTCGGGGCCTCTAAAGCCTTCAAAACTGAGTTCAAAGTTTATGTGCCCTGCTACCAATACCAAAAATCTTTAATATCTTCAAAACTAGACCTGATCTAGCCATGAAACTTCAGTGGTAGGCTGATAAGACTAAGATGAACCTCCACATGTGAAATCAGAACATTCTGAGATTGTATGACCAACTTACTAAAAATAGCAAGTTTCCATAGATAGTAGCTCTACACAAGATAACTCTTATTGAAAAGCAAACAGAAATATTTTTGGGTGATGCAAGATTGCCCTTACACCTAGGATGCTCCTGCATCATTCTTCTTGAAAACAAGTAAATGATTTACTACTATATCTTCAATCTTTAGTTTATCAGATTCCTCATACCTTTCATAGTATTTGTCCACTAAAACTAGCTTACCTTGCTCAATAGCTCTCTTCTCCAACATCTTCAAAATAGGCTTCCATACATGTATGTCACTTGAGGTCTCTTTTTTGCCTTTCTTCTCTTCTCCTTTAGTCCCCTGTTCCTTAGGAGGTGAATCCAGTTTAGTGGATCTTGTGTTTCTTCGAGGTACTAGCTTTACTGCCTCTTCCTGTGATGTCTTCAATGGTGGTGAAGGAGTGGTTATAACATAAATTATTGTAGAAGGTGGACTAGCTACTTTCTCAATCTATGGAGGTGGAAGGGATGCAGTAGCAGTGCTTGCCAACCTAGAGGATCTCTGCTATCTTCTTCCTTACTTCTCTCATCTCTTCTTTGGTTAAACCAACCTTAGCTCCATAGTCATCAACAATGTTCTCTACTTTTATTTTCCTCATCCCTCTAGTATGCTCTTCTAGATAACTTTAGCTGATTTTTCTTCATAGGTGCCCCATATCTCCTCAGATGTACCTATTTTAGATGCCAACACATGTTCAATTTGCACAGTTAGAACTTCTAAACTGACTTCATAACCCATAGGGTAACACCATTTATTTTGTAGGTACAACTGCCTCAAAGCATACACAATCAGTTTCAGCCATGAAAAAAATTGTATCCTTGTATTTCTCAACTAACTCTTCAGGAATTTTGATTCTTTCTTTCATTTGCCTCTGAAGAATTTTGATCATGCCAAATAGTTAACCATCAACCCATGTTCTATTATGTCTTCGGTAGCTCTATGATGTCTGAATACCAATGGGTATCCCTTCTCTCCATGTTCTAGGGTGCATACCTAGAAAATTGTGCTCAATGTGGATATACATATGAATGAGGAGAGGCAAATCTAAAAGTCTTAGATTTATCTTTCTTAATTAGCTTTATGTTTTCCAAGAATTGATGTGCCAGAACCTTGCATAGGTTATATTTAGTGTTTTCTTTTACCATCCTATAAGCCATCATGATGAATCATGGAGAAACTAAATTAGGTCAACTGTTGTAGTAGAATTTGTATCCAATTATCATAGCTATCAGTGTGACATCCTGTCAGAAAATATCATTCATTGTCATAGCTCGCCTATCCCATTTAGAATGTGTTAGGGTTTCAACCTTTTTCTTTATGTTCTTCTCAGCCACATGGATAACTCCAGTGTTGTCTAACCTAGTTATCTCATGAATCAATTGACTACATATCTTTATAGGTTTCTCTCCTATCAAGATGAACTGATCATGAACTTTGCTAAGTAAGATTTTGAACCATTCATCTTCCTTGAACTCATATAGATATAATATTTTTATAATGCTTAGGTTTTTTATGTGTTTGTATTCATCCTTCATTTTTCCATTATCAGTCATGTATTCTATTTCAGTAGAAGTCTCATCAACACCCAATATATCATACTTGCAATGAATGTATGCCCTAATATCCTCTACATGTAAGACGTCATGTGATGTTTGAGAAAATGCTCCTTCAGGGGTCATCTTCACAAGACTTAAATGGATGTTTCTTGAATTTGTATCTAGGTCAATCTAAAACATCATAAATCAAAGGTGCATCCATAGCTTCTGTTATGAGTAGATGATGTAAATACCTCAATTACACCAAGTTCTGAATTCCCACTTTGATCGATCACACAATGTAGCTATTAGATAGTATGATACTTTATGATCTGTGTTCTCCTTAGGTCACTGCTCTTTAAATAGTAAAGAAGTAGGTATCTCAGATGTCTTTTTATTCATCATTAAGTGTAAGATACACATTACCCAATATACTTAACATCGTGCACTGTCTAGTCAATTGTAAATCTTGTGATCACCGAATATGCATCATTCAATGTTGTGCTCATAGATATAAGTTGTATGATGTCTACCCATATCACAAATAAGCTCGCTGGAGCTTACTCCTTAGAATTAGGGGCTGGATATAATCTATTGTGCTCATCTAATGCTCCCCCTAAGGCCATGATTGATCACTTAGGTTGATTCTACTTTGTTAGCATCAGGAAAAGATCCAATAGAATCTACTGTCTCTTCCTGAACTAATATCTCACTAGACTCTTTGACTCTCCATACCTTACCACTGTTGTTATCTTCTGGTTTCTTGAAACAATTGTCAAAATCACTCATGTATTCTGCAAGACTCTTACCAGTATCACTTTCATTCTTCTTTGTATCTATAGGAGGTGGTACTCTTCTATTATTTACTCCATTATACCTGCAAAACTTTTCTATATGACCTAGATTGTTACATTTGTAGCATATAGGAGGTCTTCTATTATGATTAACTTGTAACTTACAATTCCTTGAAATATGTCCAAGGTTATTACATTTTTAACATGTGATCTTAGCTGCTGATTCTTCTCTGGTATAATCTTGTCTGTATCTAGACTGATCAGGTTTCCTGCATTCTTCTTTCTTGTGCCCATATACATTGCAATTAAAACAATAAACAGAAAAAGTTCTGAAAGGGGTATTACCTCTGCAATCTCTCTTCATGTGTCCAAGCTTGTTACATCCAAAACATCTAAATCTGAAAGGTTTGATATGTTCTTTAGGTTATTCAAGAATAGGTTTCTATCAATCAATCTTCCCTTTAGATTTTTCTTGTTGATTCTTAGAACATTCAGTTTCATTGAAGCCAATACCAGTCATATCACCTTTAGGTTTCTATCTATCTCTCTGTTCATCAATCACATCACTACTCATGTGAAGTTTCTCAATGTGTTCTTTGTCTCAACAAGTTCACCTTTTATGATTTGATTATATTTCTCTAATTCTAGATACTTGTTCTTGTAATGGTCAAGGTCAATCTTCATTTGTCCCATCAAAATATTAGCATCTTTCAAAGCTTCTTCATTCTTATTCTTAGCATTCTTTTCTTGTTGAATCTCTTTAGCCATTGTCTCATTATCAACCTTGAAAGTATCATTCTCTTGTTCAAGTTGCTTTATCTGATATGAATTATCATTATTTGAATCTTATTTTATCTAAACCATAAGATCCCATCTCTAATTTTTGGAAAGTTCAAGCTGATCCTTTAGTTTCATGATGAATCCCTCATCTTTTCATAAATTGAATCTCAAGTCACCATTTTCTGCTTTTGCTTTATCAAGGTCTTCTGAATCCATTCTGATCTCCCTTAAGCTGTTAGACTTTCTCTTCAAGGGCCAATAGCTCTGATACCAATTATTAGGATTGAGTAATACTGAGAGTGGGGGGGGGGGGTGAATCAATATTACAACACTTTAAATTAAACTTAAACCAATTCCAGATAAACCATAAGCTTACAAAAATAAAAAGAACATAAGCAAATAAGATAGAACTCATAAAACCATTATTTGTTATCGAGGAAACCCTGGCCAAAGGAAAACATCAGTGGGGATGATACCCACAAGCATGTACTAAAACAGTCTTGTTAAAGGTATACAACACCCTTTTAGGGGCCAACTAAGCTTACAACTCTTACAAAAAAACTTTTGTTTACAAAGTTTTCTCAGTAATGAACAAAACAAGCATCTGCAATGCTTAGATATTTCCAATCATAGCTCTTCAATGATCTCTGTCAACCTCTAGTCTCGCATCTGCCATTTGCATACATATCCTTCCTTATCTCTTATACTTCATCATATCTTCTCTTTACAAAAAGTCTTCATATATATATATATATATATATCATCATCATCAAGTCAGCTCTCTAAATCATTATTACATAGTCGGCTCTCAATACACAATATAATTAATAATGCAAAGATTAATTACAAATTCGATGCTCTTACATAACAAAAATATAGGTTATCCAAAATCATAATCCAACTTAGCTTTCCAGGAGTCCACAACATACTCCTTGATTCATCGCTACTTGTTCAACTGCTCTGCTGTGATGTTCTATTGTTTGTGCATGTTTTCAAATCTCTCCAACTCACTGTAATCATCTCCAAAACCAAATTTATCTTAGGTGGAGGTCATACATACTCCATAGTATCTTCCTCTAATCTTGCATGCTCATCTCAAGTTTGTCTAGTATCAAAAATAATGGGAGAAAGAGAGAGAACTGGTTAAGGCTACCCATGAAGCAACACTGAAAGAAAAAGAATAAAAAATTAAAAGATTGATGGTTATCCTTGAGAGAATGATTGACCTTGCAAAATAGTTAAGGATTTATAGGCCACAAACTAGAGTTTATTCTCTGCATCTCCAAGAGATATTCCCATGCTTCCATATTTATTTTTTTAGTAATTCAAGCTCATTTCATTAATAATTCCTAGATAATTTTTAATTGGTTTTTTTCCAAAATACCTCAAGAAATGCTAGATTAGTTATGTGAATGTGGAACATAACTTGGAAGTGCCATATAATGTTACTTGGAATATATTATTGTATGTTGGTGATTTGTAGATTATAGTCGATGTCTCATATTTAAGAAATGAATAGGAAGGAGACAATTTCTCTAGTGCTTATCATGAAATAGAAAAGTCACACCCATTGTACATAAGGGAGAAATAAGATGAGCCTGGTAAATTTTTTTGTGAATGGGTGGAAATGATAAATAGAAGAGAGATTTTAGAGAAGATAAGACAATGCAATCTCATGGATTACAATAGAATCAAGGAACTAGTGGCTAGTCATGGAAAATAAATCAAGGACTATTGTCAACACAGGTGGAGTGAACTCACTCCAAATTTGAGGAAGAAGGAGGCCCGCTATATTTACAGTTTTATATCACTAGATTCTAAAGATCCTAGGTATGTGAAAGCATCTTTAGATTCTAACATCACTTGGATACTACTAAGATTTCATTCGCCACTTCTCTTATGTCCAATACCACACTAGAATGGGAAAAAGTTGGTGAATATTACTAAGGAAAGAGAATTTCGGGAACAAGTCATAGGAAAAAAAAAATTCTACACGACAAAAGGTGGAGGAGTCACTAAGTATATAGATTTCAGATATGATGTTCTATGATTTAATAGTAGGCCTTAGCTTTTTCTTGAGGACAACTAGATATTTAAGTTGGGGGTTTTGATGAGTCCAAAAAACACGCGCCTTTTAATAGTTATGGTTACACTCTATCAAACTCTATCATATTTTTGATCCTTGAGATTATTAGTCCTGCCTATCTAGGCGGAGACTAATGTTTTTGATTCAATCCTTTGCTATTAGTTTGTGTCGAAAATCGTGCCTTGCCAAAAATTAAATACTATTTGTAATGTTTGGCAGCCCTTTCATTTATATTTTGAATTTTTTGAAGAATATTTCTTTTGTTTGATTGGTTGTTTGTAATTGTGCTGGTGGTTTAATTATTTTTCCTTTCAATAAATTCAAAAAAAATGTCCAATCAAATCAATAAAAGCAGCACAAGAAAATATTTTTTTATTGGTTTTCTTTGGAAGCTTCCTGTGAGTAGTGTTTAGGGAAAGAAATTTTTATTATTATTGGGTTTTCTTCTGGAAGCTTCATGTGAATAGTGCTTAAGGTTTTTTTTTTCACCAAATTCCACTCTCATGAATGTTTTATGAGAACATAGTTTTAATTTTATCTCTTTGGTTGCAGGCCATGGTGGCGTTCGAACCTACCGGCAAATATGTTGCATCAAAGTAAAAAAAAAGGCAATGACTCGATTAAAAGGTAATGTAAGGGTAAAACGATGATTTATTTTTTCCTTTAGCTTCTCTAACTATATTTCTCATCTCAATCTCTTTTTTTTCAGCATTAGGCGGGACTCCAATTGTAGCACAACTCTTGTTCCTATTGGACCTTGTTTACACAATTTTTTTTATATCATAACTAATCTACAACTTTAGGGGAATAATAACTCCCCCGTAGTTAAGCTAGATGAGTAAATCTATTGTGTTCACATGGAAGGAGTCAAAGACGTCATTGACATGGTTGTTGTTATCATTGCTAACTTTTTCATGGAGTTCTAATGTGTGAGTAGAATGGAGAATTCACAAAACTCACAATGGAATCTACTACGTGTTTATTCAATCCCTATGTGATTTCGTAAGGTGCATGATGTACAGTTTGAGCCCTAGAAGAACTCAAAAATTATTGATTAGTTAGTTGTTAGTATAGTTAAGGAATAAGTTGTCATCTCTATAGGAGAGTGAAATATTTGTAACAAGAATTCAATTGCAGTTATGACCACTATATTTGGGACTAACTATAAAATCTAGATTGGTCTAGAGTTATGCTATAGAGTGAAATATTTGTAACAAGAATTCAATTGTAGTTATGACCACTATACTTGGGACTAACTATAAAATCTAGATTGGTCTAGAGTTATGTTGTTATGGTTCTGTTGGATTCTTCCTAGATTGCAGACATAGAAGTAGACATTAATTTCTATTATTATTATACAGTGTTGTTTATCAATGCAAGTGAATGATTGGTGCTAGTCTGAGTTAAGTTACTGATTGCTTGAGATTATCACCTTTCGAGGATGGGCCACTTGAGGTTAAGTAACTCTCTTGGTGGATTTATTAGATTAGTTCATTTAATAGAATAATTGTTGCATTGTTAATGTTTAATAATTTATTACGTTAATAGTTAATTAGTTAATGCTATCTATATTGTTCAATTTTTTTTATACATTTTGTTAAGTATATAATATAGTCATAAATAATTTTTTCTATTAATTGTTCAATTAGTTTTCTTGCAGCCACTATTGTGTAGACTACACCCATGTTTAACATTACTTTTATTTTTGTTTAAGTGCCACGTTTATATTTATTACTTTTGTGAATTGATAGATAACTAGGAACCCTCTACTCTATATAAAATGTCAACATAATTAAAATACACATGTCCCTAGTTGATAATTAATTTAGGCTTCCTAGAAGAAAAATGTTATTTAATGGAGGACCAGTTGCCTCATTGAGAGTGTGCATCAAGTTGTTTGGACCAATCAATTGTGCTCAGTGGAGACCAATCATGCATGTCTATTGTAAATTATCTCTCCCTTGGAAATCAAAAGTGTGTAATCCTTCAACGATAATCCCCTTTTCCTATTAATTAAGAAGGTGGGCATACTTGATATCCTTCCCATTTCATAGTTGAAGATGTCATCTTTATTAAAGTTCTCCTCTTGGAGGTAGATATTTTTAGGAAAATATCAAGTATAAACTCTTAACTAACATATAAAATTAATGTTTACCATCTTAAAAACCCTATTGTTTGGCTACAACAGTGGCCATATGAAACTATTTTCCTTAGCCAAAAGATGGAGAATCTTTCAGAGAGTGGTGGAAGCATGCTATCTCACATTGTGCTGAATTCTTATACGCCTTTGGTAAAAGAATGGCTTGGAAATAAAAGAATACCAAAAAATACTCCAAGATAAATAGAAATATAACAAAAAGTTTCTTAATCTAATCCAAGCAATTTCTATATTCAAACCTATGTTTCCATGATTGAGAATCAACTTCATAAGCTTGACATTTATTAAGGTTAAGGAGCTAAAATTCAAGCCAGATTAGATTGAATCAAATAAGGTAACAGGGTATCAAAATAAATTTTCAAAATTTTAACTAAAAACATAAAAATGAGTACATTGGTTCCATTCAAGATAAATCTAGATAGGTTCACATGGCTCTTGAAGAGATAAATCTAATATTTCTAAAGTTCTATTAGAGTTTTTTTAAAGAAGTATCACATTGGGGGGATGCTTAATTTATATTGGATAATATCAGAGACTATATTACTCAGAAGGTGGACCTTGAATATAGCCACTTCTGGGTTTGTGAACTATCCATTTAAGAACTTGAACATGTTGTGTTCTCAATGTCTCCACTCAAAAGTCCTAGAATTGATGGGCTCCCAGTTGAGTTTTATCAAGCTATATGGTATCATATTAAATAATATTTTTATCTTCTATACTTAGATGCATTTTACCAAGGATCTTTAGGGCCTAATATTAACAAAGGCATTGTGAAGCTTCGTCCAAAATGTAATAATGAAGACAATATTTCTAGTTGGTGTCCTATTATCTTTCTTAACACTTTCTATAAAATAATAGTTAAAAATTTAGCTACAAGGAAAAACCGGTAGTGAAAGAGATAGTTAGGCCTAAACAAATAGGGTTCCTTGGAAGAAGATTCATTCTTGAAAATCTTATGATAACTAGGGAAACTAGTGAAAGTGCCCAATAATCTAGCCAATATATGATTTTCTTGGGAAGCTTGATTTTGATAAAGTTTATGATAGAATGGGATGGAGTTTTATTCAAAAATGATGAAATGGATAGGTTTTGGTCCTAAATTATGAAAGCATGCACAAATGTGTTGAAAAAATGGTCAGCGTTCCCATTAGTATTTGTCACAAGGGACTAACTGACTCCTGTGTGATCTATATATCTAGTGGTTGTACCAATCATTAACTGTTGGAATAATGGAATGGTGTGTACTGAGAGGGGAGGGATGAATCAGAACCCTTAAATTTTTTATCAATTATCCTTTTGTAATCTTTACTTGCATTACCGACCACATTTCTTATCTCCCTTATGCATGTAATATCAAAACATAAATGTAATACATGTAAACATTCATGAAATTAATGTACACATAACACAAGAATTGGTAACGAAGAAAACCCCTGTTAGAAGGTAAAAACTATGGCGGGGATGAAACCCACAAAGCTTCACTATCTGTAGAATGGAAGGTTCCGGTTAAGGCTACAAGTGTGATCACTTCTGATGATCTTACCCTGTTAGGAGTAACATTTTAGACTGGTTAGGTCTACTCTGTTAAGAGATTTTAACAACATTTTTAAGTGTGCACTCAGTTAAGAGATTTACAAAAAGACTGTTAAGTCCAACTTCTTAAAGGATTTATTTTATTTGCTAAAATTGTTAGAGAGTAGTCAAAAATACTTGTTGACCTGATAGTATGCAATCTTGAATTGCTGAATATAGATCCTTTAAGTTCATAAGATATATGTATCACCTATAGTGATTGATTAATACCTCTGTTATGCTCGGTAGCCTTGAATCTTGTTCTTCATAATTGAATTCTGTCTTTTGTGTCCTTCTACATGAAACTCTCTATCTGATCCATAGATGTCTATTGCGGCTACAATCATCATGTTCTGATTGATTATACATCTATACATACAAATATTTTGACCTATTTAGGTTTCACGCTTTACAATAAAAACTCTATGATCAAAGGTTTACAACTTGCCCTTGATCTCCTAGTTTGCATGTTTACAATCAGTTAAACTGATTAAAACAATTACATATGCTTTACTTGTTCCTCAAGAAATGGTTTTACATCTAAGCATAAAGCTAATTATAAAACTTTAGCTCTTTATTTGACGTGTATCTCAGATCCACTTTTCTCAGGAATAAAACTGTCTCTCGGTAGATTGGTGCTCGGTGATGTCTCTGTAGACATACTGCTCTTGGGTTTCTTTATGAACTGTGTTGTTGGTTTACTCTGTAAACTGTTCTCTCATTTTACTATGTAAACTGTCTGTCGATGATCATTGTGCTAATACACTTTCGGTGACCTTTGCACTTGACTATTTCGGTGACCTCTGTTTGCTGTCACTTGGCGATCATGTTATCAACAATCCAAAAACTATTTCCTTGTATACTAATGACAAATATGATCCTTTAGGATTATCAGTCTCCCACTTTGGCATTAGTATCAAACAAATGATATGTGCGAACTGAAATGTTCAATATCTACACCATGTGTATACCTTGTCAATGACTCCCCCTAGTTGCATGCCTCGGTACAACATATGTACATGTTTCTCCTTTGTGTATTTCCACCTTTGGCCTTTGACATGTTTTCCCCTTTTTGAAATTTTATACATATATATTCCCCCTTTACACATATATTTCCCCCTTATACATATAATTTCCCCCTTATTTTGAAATTAATGACAAAGGTATTATACTTACAGCTTGTCAAGTATGTGGGCATGTCATTTTTTAATGTCTGTCATTATCTTCTCCCATTGCTCTTGGAGGTGTTCCAGGGTCATGTATTCCAATATGAGTCTGGTGTGCATGGCATATATACTCTTGGTAACAGACATTTATGGGGTGGCAATCAATGCTTTTGCTAAAGTCATGTGTTTCAACAATAGTGTGAGATTCGAGAGTAACATTGCTTGGAGCTCGATTACCTCATCTCGGATTCTGATTTCAGCCTTTTGTAGTTCTATTCTCAACCTTTTTGACTCTATAATATTATCATAATTTAATTGGAATGCATTTTCTTCGGTTGTGAGACTTTGTGCACTAGCCTTAAGATATTCATCTATCTTTTCTATCTTTTCACTATTCTATTTAGTGAAGTGCTCTATAGTGCATAAATTTTGAACTAGTTTAACTACTTTTGTTAATATTGGTTCCATTGTAGTTACTAATTCATAAAGTTTTACCTTATTTTCTGCCACTTCTTGGCTGATCTTCTAGGTTAACTTGTATTGACACTTCTTCTCAACATGTTCCTCAACGACTTTATCTGCATCTACATTCTGTGATGTAATGGCATCAGTGAGTTCTGCTAATTGATCAAGTATTGGAACATTTGGATCAATTTTAGTGTTAGGTACTATTTACAATAGTATTTATTTTGTTTTCTTAAGGACTTGGGAATTATTGTGCTCCTTCTTGAGCTTTTCCTGTATTGCCTTCTTCTTACACAGTTCTCCATACTTGGTGAGTGCCTCGGGATCTAGTTTTCTAGGATCACAGATGGGTATATCAATTATCTCAACAAGTGTTTCTGGTGCCTTATTTTTCTTCTTCTTCTTCTTCTTCTAAATTGTATTGGAAGCAGGGGTATGTATAACTATAGCTAGTTCATGCGCTTTCTCTTGCTTCAGTGATTGTGTGGGAGGTGTGGTGCCTTTTGTATGTTGCTTGGTATTGACCTGTTGGTTGGTAGTAGACGTCTCTAAATTAACCTTGTCTGTGTTTGTAGCTTTGTTTACCTCTTCGGTTTCCTTGGCATCACTTGGTTTCTCCTCTCCACTTATCAATTTCTGATATTCATTTGTATCCTTTTGCTTCCCTTTTTCATCACCTGTGTCATTGGATTGTTTGCATCAGGTTCAGGTGTCTTTTCTTTCTCTTCAGATATGATATTGATAGCTTGTATCAATAATGGCATATGACCTGGTACATTTACCTATGCAACATCCATGGTATCCTTTTCCTTTTCTTTCTTGGTGACATCATTTACATATTCATCCTTTTTTGGATCATCATCAGAATCAATAAGAGTTATATCTTTGAATATGATTTCTTCAGTTTCCCCTAAGGATTGTAATATTTGAGGTACATCATCCATGGCCTTAGTTTCCTCTATTTTCAATTCGAATAGAGTGACATCCTCAGTATCATTGATGAAAATGTGTTCTGGGCTTGGTATGGCCTCCTTTTCTTCATAGTGAGGTGTCTCAGTAAGAGCAAGTACCTATTTGGGGGCATTGAAGATTTCATTCCAAGTTTCATTGCTTTCTTTGTCAAGCTTTATTAATTATCCCTCTAGTACTTTGTAAGCTCTCATCTTAGCTGAAAATTTATTTGCATGCTTCTTCATCATTTCATCAATCTCTTTAACTTTTGACTATGGTGGCATGATTGTAACTAGGGATCTTTCCCTTATTTGTTTCTCTACATGCAAGGCATATGTCCATCTTGCTGATATTCTTTCATTAAGCTCTTATGCAATTTGCTTGTTGAATTGTATTGGTACATACTTGTATGCAACCATTGCCTTAATTATGGCTTCTTCAATTTTATTCTGATCTTTGGGAAATAAGGTTACCCATTGTCTAATCTTTTGATGTGATATACTCCCTATTTTGCTGATTGATGCAACAATCTCATCAATTGTCTTAGGAATTTTGTTCTTTTCAGGTTGGAGTCCTTGTTCACTCTCATCTTGTTCAGTGTCATCCTTGTCCTCTTTTCCTATAATATATTTTCTTCTTTTCCTCAGTGCCCATTGCCCGGTTTGAGGCTTTATTTTTTGATAAGTCCTCACTGTAGCTTTCTTTGCTGGAAGTGAGTCTACCTCTTTTGCAATTTTTCTCCTAGTATTTTATGTTGTTGTTACATTTATAACCTTTGCCTTCTTGAATGGGGGTGCATTAGATTCAGTTGACTCAGAGTCACTTAAATTTTCACTTTCACCAATGGGTGACTATCCCTTGGTGTCTTCTTGTTGTTCTGGTTCTTCATCGTTTACTGACAATTTATTTTTAAGTACTTTTACCATTTTTGTCTTCTTTCTGTCAATTTTCTTCACTACTAAGCCTGTCTTGATTCTAGACTTATCTTCCTCATAAGTTCTAAATCTTCTCAATGATTTATCTGCTGGTTCATTCAATAAGGCTTCAATAACATTTTTTACTTGTGTTGGAAATGATTTGAGTAACTAAGAGGGGAGGGGTGAATCAGTTACCACAAAAACAAATCCAAGTCTCTTAGATGTCTTAAACAAATTTAACACTGTTGCTTGGTTAACATAGATATTTCACTGTCACTCGGTTAACATAGATATTTCAGTGTCACTCGGTTAACATAGAAAATCTTAAGATATTAACTGTGATTATTTTTAGTAATTATTTACAGAAACATAATCCATAAATGAAATGAAATGTACATAGATAACACCAAGATTTAACGTGGAAACCTAATATGGGAAAAACTACCAATAAAAACTAGTCACTATTTTTCACTATTTTGAAATGAGCTCTATTAGGATCCCACCCTGTTAAAGGTTACAATAAAAAACTGTTAGGTGTGACCCTATTAGAGGATTTAATCACCCTATAAGGAGTGGCCTTGTGAGAGGTCTTCAAACACTTCAATGTAGAAATTTCACTTTGTGAGAGGATTTACAAAAGACTGTTAAGTCTACTCTGTGGAGAGATTTTGATCACTGCTACAATTGTTAGAGAGTAAAAATGGATTGACCTATTTTGATAAGAAACTATCTTTTCTGATTTAGATCTCTGTTCTGGATTAAAATAATCGATCCTTACTGATCGGATATTCTGATGCAGTCCTCTGTATTCTGTTCTCAATCAGAATCCCATCTAATTTTTCCTTCACTCTTCATATCACACTTCACATGCAATTCCACATTACCATCACTGTCTCAATATTCAATCCAAACTTGACCTTATATATATGTTAAGACTTGTCAATTTGGCCTTAGTATCCTTCCAAATAAATAATAAAACTCATGTCTGTGGGCTGCATATAACTAATTATCCATAAAATATAAACCACTGTTAGTCGGATGACACTAACTGTATTACTCGGTCAACACTAAAATCCTTCAACACCCGACCAACACTTTAATACTTGAGTGAACTCGGTTAGAACTAAAATTCACTTTGGTCATCTTCAATGCCTAAGAGAGCTCAACAGACAGTGATAGTGCTCGAATAGGATTAGACATTTTTGTAAACATCAGTATACTTGTGTAAACATCAATGACAATACACAATTGAATAATTGTCATCAACAATCTCCCTCTTTGGCATTGATGGAAACACATGTCATAATACAAAGAATTATAGAGCAGAAGACATAAGAATGAAATTTTATTAATGTCCTTAGCTTTATTCTAATTCTCATCCAAAAAACTCCCTCTTATATTAATCTCTGTCTCTGATAAAGTTGTCCCTCTGTCATCAATCTCTCCATCAGTAATCTCTCCCTCTTTCACTGATCAATATGACATACAGTAATCTCTCCCTCTTTGACAATCAATGCCAAAGACACCAACTAACATATCAATGAAATTTTAATGTACCTGTTTGTACTGATTCATATGAAATAAGCTCTAAATATATGCATCAATATGTTAAATCTTTTCTGTAGCTCAGTTCATGCATCACTAAACTGTGTTTTAGTGAGCCTCAGTTAGGGGAATCACCCCTAGCTTTCCTCTAAGATACAAAAATTCATCCTTAGGTAATGGTTTTGTGAATATGTCTACAATTTGTTCTTTAGTATTCACATATTCTAATCTTACTTCCTTGCCCTAAACCAATTTCCTCAAGAAATGATACTTTACTGCAATATGTTTAGTCTTAGTATGCATCACAGGGTTCTTTGAAATGTTAATAGCACTGGTATTGTCACAATAGATACTGATTGGTTCTGTGATTTCCACCTTCATAACTAACAACAATTGTTTGAACCATATGATGTTTTAACAATTTACTGTTGTAGCAACATATTTTTCTTCTATTGTAGATTGAGAAATGCAGTTATGTTTCTTTCTTGTCCAGGAGACTAACCTCTTTCCAAGAAATAGTGCTCCACCACTTGTGCTCTTTCTATCATCAAAAATTCTTGCCCAATCAGCATCATTAAAATTCTTCAAGTCAAAGTTTCCTCCTTTATTATACCATAATCCATAGTCTTTAGTACCCTTCTTCAGTTGAACTCGGTTCAAGGTGTGAATTGCAGTGCTAATGGCTTCCTTCCAGTATTTGGTAGCAACATCCTTCTCAATTATCAAGGTTCTTGCACAATCCATAATGGATATGTTCCTTCTTTCTGCAATACCATTTTGCTATGGTGTACCTAGGGCAGATACCTGTCTTTTGATTCCTCTTTTATTGCAGAACTCATTGAATTAATTAGAAATGAATTCTCCTCCTCTGTCAGATCTGAAGCATTTAAGTTTCTTTCTTATTTCTTTTTCAACTCTGGGTAGGTGCCATTTGAACTTCTGAAAAGCTTCTGATTTTTCTTTGAGAAACATAACAATCATCATTCTGGAATGATCATCAACAAATAGAATGAAGTAATTCTCACCTGTATAACTTGTTGTTCCAATTGGTCCACATAAGTCAGTATGCACCAATTCCAAGACTTCTTTTGTATTGTAGTTCTTTCTCTTGAAGCTTATTTTGCCCATCTTCCCAATTTGACATTGTTTGCATATTGCTAGTTCAGGTTTCTTCAGAATAGGAATACCTCTTACTCTTCTATTCTTACTTATGTTGATTAGGTTTTCAAAGTTCACATGACACAACCTTTTATGCCATAACCAACTTTCTTCTACTTGTGCAATAAAACATGAACTTTCATTGAGATCATGATAAAATAGATTACCTTTTGTTTGCCTGCCAGTTCCAACTAGGTTTCCTCTACCATCTAGGAGCTTGGCATTTCCATTCATGAATTTTACCTTGAAACCAATGTTATTCAATTGTGCCACACTTAGTAGATTACGCTTTATTCCTTCAACCCAATAAGCATTATCACATTTGATTCCTTCAGTAAGAGCAATACAACCTTTACCTTTCACACAAAAGGGTTGATCATTCCCAAAAATAACACTCCCACCATCATAATGTTCAAGATGTTTAAATTTGGTTTTATCACCAATCATGTGGTGAGAACAACCACTATCAATTATCTAGGTGTCAGTCTTACTAATATGAGAGTATAGTGCAGTCTTTTCATTGTCATCACTATCTGACTCATCCTTAATAGCAATGTAAACCATTTCATCTTCATCATCATCACTATCAGAATCTTTAGCAATATAACAAGATTTCTTACCTTTGTCCTTGTAGCTTTTTTAGCTTTTGTAATCTTTCTTGCCTTTATACTTGTTAAACTTTCTTTCACCTTTGTCTTCCTTGTTCGGACATTTAGTAGCAATGTGAACAACCTCATCACATGAAAAGAAAATCAATGGTATTCTTCCTTTGTATTTCCTTTTACTTTTGTAGCTCTCCTTACAAGTAATGCATCAATGATTTCCAGATCCTCATCATCAGAATTATCATCACTATCACTGTCAATCTATTTTCCTTTCATCTTTCCAAGGTTTAATTTAGCTTTGAATGCTGACTCAAGATTGCTAGGATTAGAATAACAATTGTCAAAGTTATCCAACTCAAAAGCTGATAATCTTCAATGCATCTAGAGTTATGTCATTACTGCATCTCATCTCTTGAATAGATGAAACTCTAATTGCATAGATAGGAAGTAAAGTTCTTAATGCCTTGCTGACTACTATTTTGTCTTCAATTTTTCCACTAGTAGCTTTGATTGCACTAACACTTTTCTTTATTCTTTCACTGTACTTTGTAATGTTTTCTCCTTCTTTCATTTTCATCATATCAAATTGACCTCCGAGACTTTCTTCTTTGGCTCTCTTTACATTTGAATCTCCTCCATAAATATCATGCAGTTTGTTCCTCATATTAAAGGTAGTAGGGAAGTCCTTGACTTCATCAAATTTAGAATAGATGAGTGCAGAGGCTATATCAATCATCATTATGTTATGATACTTCATTTCCACCATCCGATCCAAAAACATAGGTCTTTGTGGCTCCACATACTTGTGATCCAGGAATTGCAAACCAGTATCTCCAATAGTAGATAGATGTAGCCTCAACAGATCTTTCCATGCAGCGAAGTTTTCCTTGTTGAGCTTAGGGATCTCCCTTCTGTAAGACATCTCTGATCTTTAGCTTAGGCCTTTAAACCTTCCCTATAAGCACTTGCAACTCTGATATCAATTGTTGGAAATGAGTTGAGTAACTGAGAGGGGAGGGGTGAACCAGTTACCACAAAAACAAATCCAAGTCCCTTAGATGTCTTAAACAAATTTAACATTGTTGCTTGGTTAACATAGATATTTCATTTTCACTCGATTAACATAGATATTTCACCACCACTCGGTTAACATAGAAAATCTTAAGATATTAACTATGATTATCTTTATTAATTATTTATAGAAACATAAACCATAAAGAAAATGAAATGTACATAGATAACACCAAGATTTAACGTGGAAACCCAATATGGGAAAAACCACCAATAGAAACTAGTCACTATTTTTCACTCTTCTGAAGTGAGCCCTATTAGGAGCCAGCCCTATTAAAGGTTACAATAACACACTATTAGGTGTGACCCTGTTAGAGGATTTAATCACCCTTTATGGAGTGGCCTTGTGAGAGGTCTTCAAACACTTCAATGTAGAAATGTCACCTTGTGAGAGGTTTTACAAAAGACTATTAAGGCTACTCTGTTAAGAGATTTTGATCACTACTACAATTGTTAGAGAGTAACAATGGATTGACCTATTTTGATAAGCAACTATTTTTCCTGATTCAGATCTCTGTTCTATATTAAAATACTTGATCCTTACTGATCGAATATTTTGATTTAGTCCTCTGTATTTTGTTCTCAATCATAATCCCATCTGATTTTTCCTTCACTCTTCATATCACACTTCACATGCAATTCTACATTACCACCACTGTCTCAATATTCAATCCAAACTTGACCTTATATATATATATAGAGCCTTATCAAGTCGACCTTAGTATCCTTCCAAATAAATAATATAACCCATGTCTGTCAGCTGCATATAACAAATTATCCTTAAAATATAAACCACTGTTCATCAGTTGACACTAACTGTATTATTCGGTCAATACTAAAATCCTTCAACATCTGACCAACATTATAATTCCCGAGTGAACTCAGTTAGAACTAAAAATCACTTTGGTCATCTTCAATGCATGAGAGAGCTTGGAAGACACTAACAGTGCTTGGATAGGATTAGACATTTGTGTAAACATCAGTATACTTGTGTAAACATCAATGACAATACACAATTGAATAATTGTCATCAACAACTTGATCAATGTTGATCTCATAATCTAATAGTGACAACCATGCTGCTCTCGGTATAGCTGGTTTTAATAAAGTGGTGTCAGTATCCACTATGAAACATATGTCATCCTTATATTGTTCCACCAGTTGTATAGGTATTCTCATTCTCTTCTACATTCTATCCTTGAAGGTAGTGAAGTATGCATCCATTACTAATGTGAAATTATCCCCTATTGACCTAATGAATTCACTAATTTGTGCAGTTATTGGTCGGGTTGTGTCCCAATTGAGATTACTGACAGATGGGAAAGAATTCTGAAAGTAGAAAAATGTGCACATGAGGAGTGAACCAAACTTACATGAATTAGATCTGGTTGATCTAATAGTTCTCATATTCTCCTCCAGTTCCTTCAGTAGTAGCTCAGATAAGTCAAGTTGCAGTCCCTTCTTCACAATCTTATAGGAAGTGTCACCTGCTCCACATGCTATGTTGTTCAATCGAATAGCTTGGAATACCTTGTAACCAAGTACACATGCACTAAATTTCAGCTCGAGGTTAGTGATTGTGTTGAGTCTCAAACCTCTGCCATCCCATACTGTACCAGTAAGTTTTTCAATGTCGGGGCGAGAAGGATGTTTTAGGGCTTTAGTCTTGTCGATTACTGGATAACCTTTTACTGAATGTATCACGTCCTTAGTGACATTTTTTGGTTCATCCAACCACATTTTCCATCATGTACTTGGCTGACTACTATCCAAATCCACTCGGTCTTGAACTCTTTCAGGAACATTAGGGCATTTTTTAACCCTTTCACCTCTATGTGCTTGTGTTCATCTTTAAGGTTTCCATTTGTGCAAAGCTTCTTGTAAACTTCTTCAACCTCAATATCTCTGATATCTGCTATGGATGTATGCTAAGATATCTTCAACTATAAAAACCCTAGGAGGTATACTCAAGAACGATCCTTGGTCATCGGGTTGTGAAAAAACCTCTGGGTAAAATTTATACTTGGGCTCTTCACAGGTTGTATTCTTGATCAGGTTTATCTTCTTGTCTTCAATGTTCTTGTTTTTTGTGACTCGTGATGTGGTTTCCATATTTCATGAAATTAGGGCTTTTCCATAAATGAACTATCTTTGTTCGGTGAGTCTTAGATACTCACTTGATCTTAGCTGTAGATGTTGGAAATCTATTGTAGTAGTCGTGAATGTGTTCGTGAATCTCTATGCAATGTGGTCGCTCCTTGGTCGCTCTTCTTCACTCTATTCTTCACTCTACTCTTCGCTCTTAAATGCTTGGTAAATGAATGATATTTCCATCACCCTTTTATAGATGATGCCCTAAGTGGTGCATTGAATGCTTCACCTACTTCTCAGTTGTCAAAGACAGAGTCACTCTGTCATCATGCAAACTTCTCAGCTTGATGAGTATACTTTTCTCGGGGTAAGTGTCAATTGACCTTTCACATGTTCACCGACGATTCTCATTGTATACTATTAGCTCATGTTTTTCTGACAGTTCTCAGTATATAGTGTTAGGGATTTTTCTTGTATGAATCACAGTGCTTGAAATAACTACTTGAACACCATGCTTCCTAATACTGACTCAGGGAAAAGAAAAGCCTAATTGCTAAGGACTGGATAAGGTCCTTCTTCTTTTTTGAGCTCCACATATACTCAGGCAGGTTTTACCTTTTATGATAACTGTTTACACAGTATGTTATAATGTGGACACTGATTTGCTATGTATCTCTTATGAAACCAACTGATAAATTACCTTTCAACTGACCAAGCATAATCAAA